>SCLH01001429.1:484508-501980 GCA_004367855.1 Oikopleura vanhoeffeni
GAACGGAACTCCATCTTAAAAACGTTTTCAACGTCAGCACTTGGGATCGAATCCCAGAGTGGTCTTCTCTTTTTTGATAGTGTAAAGAATATTAATGTAAACAAAATTATTTATTGGGAAGCAAACCGATGACAAAATTTCGATTGCAATAAAAATTAAGTTTCTACCATGTATGGATCTCGCGAAACAGCCTCCGAGCGACTCCCTTAATTTAGGTTAGTTGTGAGAGAGAAGTGCTGCGTGGTTCGGTGTGCGTTATGACGCACTCAAGTTGTCCAATCACAGCGAGGTTCGATTTCGTGGAAAGTTACTCTCGAGTTGAAGTCTTTACACTATCAAAAAAGAGAAGACCACTCTGGGATTCGATCACAAGTGCTGACGTTGAAAACGTTTTTAAGATGGAGTTCCGTTCAATATCCCTTTAACACCTTTTTGATGATTTGAGAGATGTAGGTTGGGGGAGCCAATCCTGACACTCCTGAGCCACTCATGAGGCCGCTTTCTCTTCTTTTCAGCCTACATCTCTCAAATCATCCAAAAGGTGTTAAAGGGATATAGGATATGAGTCAAATCAAGTGTCCCCGAAAAAATAGGTCTGGACGATTCACAGAGTTACAGCTCGCTAATGAGTTATTTTCGAATATCATTTTATAATCTTGAAAGCCTTAGAATTTACTTATCTGTCGTTCGACACATCTCTCGAAAAAATCTGATTATATTTATCAGATTGAACTCTGTAGATATTATCTGTAGATTTGAAATTTCCAGACCCACTTTTCCGGGGACACTTGATTTGACTATCCCTTTATCACTTTTTGGATATAGTACGTTTATCAAAAATTTGACCTCAAGGTTTTGAAGAAAAACGCCATCCTAAAGATTCTCAACTCTACAGACTTTATTTTCTTGCAGAACGGCCGTCTATGGCAAGGTTTCAAAAATATAAATTATTTTTGCGCATTATGTGCTTAGTTACCATTTTTTATTGGCAAAATTTCATTCACAGCAAGTTGCCATTTTGCAAGAAAATAAATTACATACAGTATGTGACATCTCTTCAGCTTGTGAGCTGTGTACGCGAGAGTTGGACATCCCTGTATAATCATGCAAATAATAAAAAAAACCTCAAAAACGACCAATAAAATTGAAGCCCATTCTTGATTTTTGATATTCTTTATTTTAAATCGTTAGTGTATAGATTGCGTGACTAATATTTATTGAGAGTAATTGAGAAGACGTAGTACTAGCTTCCCTTTCGTCCAATAATATAGAATATTGCGAACTATGTCAACTTTATGTATACTTTCTACGTGCCCAAAATAACAATCGGATGTTGCACTTCATAACTTATTACTCATAAGAGGGGTCTAAAATTAAAGCACATTTTTTATGGGACTTTCGATAAAACAAATATTTTGATTAAGCTTTCGAATTTATTATAATCATTTCAAATCATAATTGTGTGAATGAGAATTTGATTGCTGATTAAGGGAGTACTGGTCGCATTTTAAGGCAAAAAACAGGGTTTTCAGCGTCGCCTCAATGAAAATACTAGAAACAGCACGAACATATGGATTTCAGTTTAGGGATAATTGAACATTAATCTTGCTTCCACAAAACACATCGGAGGCCTCTGATTAGCCGACCAATCAGGAACGACCTTTCAAAAGTGGCATCTATTTCACTTCAAAAGCCTACTCCTCCGAGTTTTTGGAAGATAGGAATTACTTTATAGCTTTTATTGACACACAGAGAACTGGGGCAGAGCCCTAGGCGAGTTTTACTCAAAAATTTCATCCGGCGCTTAAATGAGCAAAAACTTTTATTTTTTTTGGCCAAGTTTTTTGCTCATTTTAAGCGCCGATGAAATTTTTTTGATAAAACTCGCCCTAGGGCTCTGCCCACGTTCTCTGTGGTCAATAAAAGCTATAAAAGTATCTCTATATAATCAAAACTCAGGGAGGATAGGCTTTGAAGTGAAAAATAGTGCCACTTTTGAAAAGGTCGTTCCTGAGGTGGTCGGCTATCAGAGGCCTCCGATGTGTTTTGTGGAAAGAAGATTAGATGTTCAATTATCCCTAAACTGAAATCCATATGTTCGTGCTGTTTCTAGTATTTCATTGAGGCGACGCTGAAAACCCTGTTTTTTTGGTATTATAAAAACCAATAAGTAATAATTGGTAAATTTATCCGCAGCCTTTATAAGGGTGTGGTTCTTATAATACTTAGTATTTAATTTATTGTGTGGTGCGTCGGGAATGGTGGATGGGCTGCCTGAAATTCACACTCTGAATTCTTGCTCATTTCGCCAAATTGGCCTTTTGCCGTTTTGTTTTTCGGCCTTATTGGCGAAAATTCTATTCGTCTGAATTTTGTTAAAACTTTTCCAAAATTCACCAAATCTATTCCGGCGGTTCTCCTATTTGATTATTGAAATTTAGTAATTATATTATAACTTCATCCCCCGGTTTAAGAAAACTCTACTTTGTATTATATAAAACGCAATAATGTAATATGGTAAATTATCCTGGCTTTATAATACACGTGGGCTTAAACCCTTTAAAAAGGGGGGAGATTGCCACTAACAGTGTGATAGTGTGTTTTGGGTGCCAATTTTTTAACCCCATTTTTACATGGTAAAGCTCACTTGTGTTTTTGGTGGCCTATGTGCAAGTTATTTCCATTTTTAAATTCCCCGGGTTTTTTCCATTATTTATGCTTCGTTCTTATTGGTCGGTATTCAACCCCGTGGTCAAATCTTCTCAAATTTTTTGATCTTAGTTCAAAGTTATTTCCAAAGTATGTTCATCTCAAAACTTAGCCAGTGAAAACATTTCCTTTACTGTTTTAATAGAAAATATTTTTTAAAATTTTCGAGTGGATGGCTGATCCTGATATTTTCAACGACGGTCATGTGGAAGAATCGTTGAGATAGACCCGTAAGTTTTTATTATCATAATAATTTTAATATTTTTAGGGGTTATTGATTACTTATAAAATTATTTTTACGCTTAATTTTAGTGAGGAACGCTTTCAATCTCTCCTTTTTGTCCTATTGCTGATTTTCCCCGTGTTGTGATCCTCCTTCTCAAAGAACTGTGGGATTTTACTGCCAAGTTCCTATGAGCGAAGCTTAGTAGAAGAGTGGAGAGTATTGAGCACTATCGTACAGATAGTTTATTCGCATGCGTGTTGCCCGGCTGGCTTTGCCACCCGGAGATATCGTTATTTGCTCTTTGAGTATAATTTCAGTTTTATATATTGAGCAATATGAATTATTTGGCAAACCGAAGTGATAATTACTTTTCACGGTTGCCTGCCGGTTTTCAATTGCATTCGGGGCTTTTAATCAGGAGCAACATATTTTGCGTATTGCTGCAGAAATTGAGCGTGTGGCTACTTATCCCTCCGTCGTGAGGGGATTTGAGCTCAAAATTTGCTAGCAGTTTTTCCTAGCGAGTTCAAAAAACATTTTGCCCCGTGGTGTTCTGAATGAAAACATGGCGCGTTTGTGCCTCGCTTCTACTGGGATTTACCCCCGGTGATGAAATGCTAGTTTTGATCCTAATAAACTTGCCTTAGGCCTTTTTTCTATGCTCAGTAATTTCAAAGTAGTTATATTATTGTTTACTATTTGCATTTTTCAAAATTTTTGAATTTTTATGTTGGTGAAATTGAAATTTTTATTTTTGCGATATAAGTTTGCTAATTTAAACCTCCTATCCTTCTTTCCTGCCTTTATTTGAACTGCCTTGCGAAAATGATCTATTAATAAAACGGATATACCAGTGTTTTATAATGTTATTTATTTGCAATCTTGGTTTCGGACAGTTTTTGTGTAAGATCTAGTTTTATTTTTTCCGGGATTTCCCGCGTGTAGTAATTAATTTAATTACGTGCTGTGTTCAGTCAGCCCAAAGCCATAATATGGGTGAAACTCTTCCCAGTTTTCGTCTAACTTTTTTTGAAATTTCCTTTACACTTTTATAACATACTGCCGAAAACTTTTCATTTGGGAAAATCAATATGAAAGCGCAATATTTTTCGTTTATAACGGATTTTTCATATTTAACATGATCTTTTTAGTTCACCGGTGTTTTTGTTAGGTTGTGACAGAATGTAGTTAATATCCTGATATTCTTTGTAATATCGTTGCCAATTTGAGCAATTTTTGTGTGAGTTATTTAATCTCTACTTTTTTGTTTGGCACCGTTTGTTCCTAATGTTTTATTTTGCCAAGCGAAAAAGTCAAGGTAGTCACGTGTGACCCGTGTCCTAAATTTGTGAAAACTACATATTTTCTTGATAAAATTTTTGAATCCGACTGAATTTTTTCAAATTCCATTTTTTCTCCCCGGTGTTTTTTATGTATTGTACAAAGCCAGGGTTTGTTTTAATAGCCACCAGAGCTTGTTCTGTCTCCTTGGTATCCTCTGTATGAATTTTTTAGGGCTTGTATATTCAAATTTTCTCTCAGCCGATTTCAATTATCCGTAAGGAAACCCATTGAATTATATGATTCGTTGAAATGCTCAATAGTCTGGCAGACATTTGGTCCTCGCTAGGCGTCACGTATACGGTACTCAAAATTTTTAGCAATAGATCTCCGAAATGTACGAAATAATCGGCTTTTTTCATTTGTTTACAATCTAAAAGATTTTAATTTTAAGACTTTTGTGATTTTTTCATTTTGAAACATATGTTATATATTGATTAAATTTTGTGTTGAGACCCCCGGGTGACCGCGTTGTTTGTTTTCAAATTTATATGCCTACGTGTTAAGGTGAAAATTTTTATAGGTTTAAAATTGTTTTGCCTAATTTCGATAAACCGCGCTACGTGGATTATCATCCATTTTAGGTCTCTTTGCCCTTTTAGAAAATGGTTCATTTTTTGTTGATTCTCCTGCATATTCGATAAACTTGCCGCCGGTGAACTCGGCTTTAATCGATTTTGTAGACTCCAGTTTCCGATTTCGGTGTGTATCAAATTACATTTTAAAAACCCAGTCTGAATTGTAGGCCAATGAGAGCTCTTCGTCGAGGTCCAACATTTTGTGATCACTTCCCGTAGGTTAATTTTTGTTTTTGGTTGTTACCAAAAGTGCCCATTTCTGTGGCTCCTTGGGTTAGTCAAAAATTTTTGTTGATATATCTATTAATATATCACAGTGTTTTTACCCATTTTGGTATATAATAAAATCTCCATTTTTGTATTTTAATCTACAGATAAGGGTTTTTGAAGCCCGTGTTCAGTAATAGTTCTATTAGTAAAACATTTCGAAATATTTTTATTTTTTAATTGTGTAATTTATTATGGGTTTTATATTTTAATGTTAAATTTTTCAGTTTTTTAACAGGTATAATGTTATATGTTTTTAAGTGTTATTCTTCAGGCTTTATTTGCGTTTCGATTTTCTTGAAAATTCTCTTCCGTAACCCCCGGTGTTTATTCGCAGGTACAAATCTCGGCTCAGTAGATCTGGTTTTATGAGTGAGAGTTTTCTTTCTTTGTTTTGGCTGCTTTTTTGCAGTAGTTCGAAAATGTCCGTTATAATTTTTTCCGCTCCCCATTTCGTAAACATATTCAAAATGCCCCTTATTTTGTTTGTTTTTCCCCGGTGATAGTTTTTTATGTAGAAATCTGTAGTTTTACTTCGTAGAAGTTCTGGATAGACGTTCATTTCGTATTTTATTAGAAATTTCGTTTAAATCGCTAATATTTGTTCGTTTTATTTTTGTCATTCTAGAAATGTTTCAAAATTTTTCAAATTTTATAATATTTAATTTTTAGTAATTTTTAATTGCGCTATTTTTGCATGGTTTTGCTTCTGTTATAGTTATTTTCAGACAGGTTGAAAGCGCCACTTACTTTACTAGTTCAAGCATTGTGCTTCTGTTAGTGTAGGGCATCTGACTACTGGGACACGCATAAAAAGTTTTTTAGAGCTGTCGTCAATGTTATGTTCGAAAAGAGCTGATAAATCGTATATCTCCCCGAGTGGCAGTTATTTTTCCTAATCCTAGTTTAGTTGATCGCCTTGAAATATATCCTACTAGTTTTGCGTTGGTATTTTGTCACCTGCTGTCCATCAAATTTTCCTACCCCGGTGCTATTTGTGATTTTTCCACCAAATTCTAGAGTTTTTCTAGTTTATTATATGATTGCTATTTATTTGATAAGTTAGCTGTTCAGAGCGTTGGCCATCATATTACTTTTTGAAACTCTTAACGGTATTACTAAATAGTGCCTAGACTCTTGCGTTTCTTCAAATAATGTCTTCCCAAAAAAGGCGTGTTGTGTCTATCATTCTAGGCGCCGTTACCATAGTTATTGCGAAACAAATTGCTGAGCATTTAGCCACACAGTTTGATTTGACATTTAGTAAATTCGTTTATTATTAACAGGGCGTTCCCCGGGGACACGGTTTCAGCTCTTTTGGCTCTGTATAACTTTTTCACTGAATAACTTCATTGAATATCTTTTTGCGGTCAGTTTTACAAGAGAACGTTGTTTGAATGTAAAATTTTTGCTGTATCTGTCAATTGCCAAAATGACCGTCCATATGACGTCATCTATGACATATTGTTTTATTGCGCGTTTTCGGTTTTTTGCAACGTATCCATTTTTCATTAAAGTTTTTGATTAGTAAGTCGGATATAAGTTCCCCATCCCATTTGTGTGATCAGAATATTTTCCTCAAGGTTGCCGAAAGCAATCTGTTCAGTTTGCTTTTGTCATGTTCTAAAAATCATTTTTCATGGTAATTTTACATATTCAAAACAAATTGTAAATTTAAGTATTTTTAATTTTCAAATGTAAATATACCCAGGGATTTGATCAAAATTAATTATAATTAGTTTTTGAGTACAGAAATTAATTCTTTTGTTGTCAAGCGTATTTCTTGTAAAAATTTCTTATATGCTTGTATTCGCTCTCAACCGTCTTTAATAGGGAAGTTAGGGTTTTTAACAAGTCCCCGTGACATTTTCTTTACTTTTTTGACGGTTCAAAATGAAGCTATCAAAATCTTTTGTCTTGAAGCATTTATATCTGAACTCGAATTTCCAGAAAGTTGTCCAGTTTTCTAGGATTTATTTTTTCGGATGGTTTTGGTCTAGTACTCCCTTCTGAAATTATAGTTAAAATAGATTTTTTAAACTTGTTGTTGAAAGTTTTAATAATTATTATATATGTTCAAGACGAAAAGGATATATTGTCCCGGTGATAGTTTTTGGTACAGAAAAGGTTACATTTTATTTTCTGACTTAAAATCTTTGCCTTTATAGTTTGTTGCCCTCCTCCTCGATTATTATTGTAACCTCCCCTAGGTTTGAAAAACCACCTCTACCGCCTCTTTTTTGGTATTGATTCCCCGTGGTTTGTCTGTCAGAGTTTCTGTCGGCATTTCCCCATTAATTGTCTCGAGAGAAATGTATCTTTTTGGTAATTGTTCTTGAGCCCCTGTTGATATTCTATTTCTTTGGAATTGTTTGTTATAGGTCTCCTATTCACTGATTTGAAGGACTTTGAGCTGCTCTTTCGGAGGATTCGATTTCCCTTTGATGGAGCAGGTTTTATCTCGTTTTTTTTTTCAGGCGTCCCCGGTGATTTTCCGTCTAAGAGCTCCTCTTTGGGATCTGCCCGACTGAATCAGCTGGCAGCTTCCCATTTCAATATTTTCCTTCTGTCGTACTATTCACCACAAATCTAGCTTGTTTCGTAGTAGCTTTGATTCCTCCCCGGTGAGTAGTGTTTTCCAATGATGTCTGCCAGACCTATTGTCTGGTCATGCCTACTTGTGTATTTTCAAGGGTCATCGATGGCCTTTTTTAAGTAATCTGGGCAAAGTCGGGGTCCTTTGTACTTTCCTTTATATTCTTTAAGGAAGCGTCATTAGGTGCGCCTAAAGTCTAGTTCTATGGAGTTTTTTTTCAGGTTGTCCCCACGTATAGTATTAGGTCCCTGCCAATTTTCACTTTCCAATCGTCTGACAAGGTTGAACTGCCCCCGTTGGTGCCCTGCGATAGTTTTCATCCCATTCTAATCGTCGTCCGCCCTGAAACCGCTTGCCCCCGTTAATTTTTCAAGTCCGGCGATTTCTTTTTTATGCTCGTTTTCGGTCGTTCCAGCAGACATTTTTTGGCCTTTGTTGCTTAGCTCTTTGACCTTTAGGTCCGAGATTTGATGTTCTTGTAGGGACTTTTGTTGTCCAATCTTGTAGTGCAGGTCTCGTTGTCATGGTCCAATATCCCCGGGGTTAATAGTTGTTTGAGTTCTACTTGCGCCCTCTTCCAAAACATGATTTAAGTTCCTGTTTGTCTAGCCTCCGTGGCATTTGAAATTCTAGTTTTTCCTCTTTTCTAAGTTTACTTCTCTTGGTTATAATCAAATTGGCATTGTTCAGATCCTGCATTTTTGCCAATACCAAAGAGGAGTCCCGTGAGACATTTCCTGTTTTGGCGCTCCCGAGCTTGGGCTTTTCAGTTTTATAGCTATTGTGTAACTCATTTTCGATTCTTCTTGTTACCTCGTGAGATCGCTTTGAAATCATACAGTTATCGAGAAAGTCCATATTTTTCAGTCATTACTAGTACCTTTCGTTATATCCTGAAAATATTTTTTGATTTCATTTTTGTAATAAATATTTTTTGGTTTGATACATGTTATACAGTCTTCATAGTTTTAAATTTTAATGGGTTTTGATTTTGTTAGACCCCTCTGAATTTTTCATTTTCTTGTGATGGTATAGTGTAATTTCCCCGGTGATGTCGAAATATTTTCTCTCGCATTTTGATTCGTTTTTTTGGCATAAAGGCTTGTAAAAATATGGAAATTTCATGGAGTATGTGAAATATTAAGTCAGGAATTTTCTGTATTATATGTTTATCTATTGAGTTTTTGGCGAAAAAAATTCTATAACACGTGAAGGCGGGATAAACGATAGATTATGGTCATTTATTCCCCGGGTGAAAGTTCATAAAAATTCCGTGTCGAAATTAGCGCTGTTGTTGTCTGGCAATCGGGAAAATGTATTTTTAACATTTGTGATTGTGTAAAAGTAGCTGGCCCCGTCTCGATCCGTGAATTTCCAGTTAAAAATCGTGTTCTATTTTTTTTGGTTAAAACGCTTTGTTGAGATTATTTCTTTCTCTGGTGTTCCACTGTCCTACTGGTCTTGTCGGTCTTTTGGTCAGCGCTTTTGCACCAGTTTATTTTATTATTACAGTTAATTTTTACGCATGAAAGATGGACTTCTTCCTTAAATTCATCGTTGTAGGTTTGGGTTTTTGCACCTTTTCAAAACTGATACATACGCGGATTGTCACATACGTAGGTTATCCCTTTATATTCTTTTAATTATTCCTGATTTCAATGTTCAGGTGAGTTCTAGATTGCTATGGCTTCTTTCTAAACGTGCGATACTTTTATCGGCTTCATTCCTGTTTCAATATAATAGTTCTTAGGTTATGTTCCCCCGGTGTCCGTCCGCCTCAGCCCCCGGCGAAAACCGACTTGCATCGATATACCGATTTTAAATCGAAAATTTTGTATATCTGTGTAGAACCATGTCTACACACACTATGATATCCAAGGCGATCCCAGACGTTCTAAATTTTGTTCTTTTGTAGGCGTGTTATTATTTAAAAATGATTTTCTGTGTCATTTTTGTCCGCGATTTTTCATTTCTTTCGGTTCACCCACACTCGCACTATTAATGCAATTTTTAATTACAAGTAAAAAACTGCACACAAACCCCCCGAAGTTNTACTAGCTTCCCTTTCGTCCAATAATATAGAATATTGTCAACTTTATGTATACTTTCTACGTGCCCAAAATAACAATCGGATGTTGCACTTCATAACTTATTACTCATAAGAGGGGTCTAAAATTAAAGCACATTTTTTATGGGACTTTCGATAAAACAAATATTTGATAAGCTTTCGAATTATTATAATCATTGTCAAATCATAATTTGTGAAGTGAGAATTTGATTTGCTGATTAAGTCGGAATAATTTGGCAACTTTAATTTTGGGCCCTCGAAATTGGTAAATTAAACTTTAATTAATCAAAAGCTTATCAAATATAAGTTTTATTGAAAATAAAAAATATAGTAAGTGTCGCGAACAACTGTGTGTTTTCAGCGAGGTTATTCGTCATTTTAATTGGCTGTATAGGTCAAACCTACGCTTTTAAGAACCTATAGAAAAATAAACCTTTTTATACTTGTAGAACGGCAACAAATTCAAATATAATAAATTATATTTAATTTTGATTCAATTAAAACTAACATAATTAAACTAAAAACAAAATTGAATTTTTATTATTTAGTATCAGTTAATGACGAGAAGGTAAATAAAGAGAATTCGTTTAGATCTTGATGGATGATGAATTATCATTGCAGGAAGAAACTTGCGAACCGTGTGCTTTACTAGAAAGTCAAAAGAAGGATGAAAAAGTACAAAAAATCACAGAAACTTGCAACATAGGTGAGAAATATCCACTTTAAGGGGGTGGTCGTCACAAATCTGGACAAAAATGTGTAATGAGGTTATTTTTCCTAGAACGTTCGAAACTGATATTTTTCTGATTTGGAAATAAAAATAAGTGTATTTTTAGAGTCCTTATACCCCAAGTACTATTCTAGAAAATTAGTCTTTTGTTTTTTGAATTTGCATTTTAGTTTTGAGGCTTAATTTTTATCGCAGATATATCAAAAGTTATATTTGCTGAAACGTTTCATTGGATATTATGCGTCCGATAGGTTTATAAAAAGTTTAATTTTGAATAAAATTAGAAAAAAAATTATTTTTTCCGACTAAAATTTAATTTTGACATGTGACTTCGACCTCTCTGGAGGACAAGCAGGAGGTTGAATCAAAATTCTTTGAGCATACAACGAAAGATAATTGTTTAATATTTACGTTTCTGCTACTCAAAAAATTAAATTTTGAAAATTGACGGACAAGATAGGTTTTGAAAACTCATGATTTTAAGGCTAAAAAAAGCGTTTTTTCTAGATTTAAAGCGATTTTTATCCAACTCGAAAATTCTTTGAGCATACAGCCTTAGATATGATCGTCACGGTGATTTAAAAAAAAAATAAAGTCGATACTCAAAAAACTCAGGGAGAGATAGACTTTCAATTTTTCGAGAGAAATTTTTTGGACGTCATTTCCGGCGGAAAAGTGGACAATCAGTGCAATCAACTTCGACCCTGACTCGACGCCTATTGACTCAAATATTCAGTTCCTGGTGGTTTCCATATCTTTCTTGTTTCTACATTCAGCGTGAAAACCCGGATTTTACAAAAACTACGTTTTTGGCCAATTTTGCGACGACCACCCCCTTAATCTCTAAGTTAGGATGTTTTAGGGTCACTATCGTCTCAAAACATATTCTAACGTATAGTTTTAAGCCATTTTCGCAATGTTTGGTGTCCTCGCGAGAAATATAATTGACCGATTGTTTGCAGAAACTGGGCCAATTTCAATGGAGACTTTTGCAGGCAACCCATTTCATCAATCGTTTTTCTCAAACTTTATTGGATGCTTTTGCATAGGAAATCGTTCAATCTTACAAACTTAATTTCATTTAAAATCTTTTGTGCCTCTAGTCACTAGAGACTGGTGGTAGAAAAGTATTAGATTTTTTTTCATTGGAGCTTATTTGCAACAAAATGATTATTTAATTTTTCAAAAGCTTAATATAACTTTTGTATCTATGATCATTGTCTTCTTCAATTTTTTCTGTGGTCTACCTAAAAACTTCTCAAAAAATTATAAGCTCCGATTTTCTTAACTTAAGGGGGTGGTACTGGCAAAATCAGCATTTTCTAAGCGTTATCACGACCAAACGAATGAGAGTAACAACTTTTTTGTAAGCTGACGGTGAAAACATAAACGTCTCCTAGCGATTTAGTTATTTAAATTCTTTGCCATGATCGTAACCAGTTTTCAACCGCGGTTAACCACCCGCCATATTCGCGTTTTCAAGTTATTTTCAAAAAAACAAGGATATGTAGGTTTTAATCAAGGCTTTCTGGTATTGGTGCAGTCTGATTGCCTCTAAGTCCTCATCAAAATCAGACATGACCACCCCCTTAAATAAAAGGTTTGTGACCGGTCTAGTCAAGTCGTTATGTGTAGTAAAAATGAGTTATTACATACAATAGACACTTGTGATATGTATTTTTTATTGGTTCACACGTTGGTCATGTTCTCTAGCGCACACGAGCGCGAGGAAAAACAAGTAAAACCATTTAACTCTCCAATTAACGAATTGACTAGATAAAAAGGTCACAAATGTTTTATTAAAAAAAAATATTCATAAACAATCTACCAACTAGTATTTTTTTTATTGAACTCTTTGCAGGTTTTTTTGGAAAATTACAAGACAAAGATCTAAAACTTGCGCTATGTACTGGATTCTGTGGTTGTTTAACAACGTTTTCTAGCTGGAATAACCAGCAAATTATGCACTTATATTATGTTGGAGATATCCATAGGATATTGATCTTTCGATTTGGTGGAACAGTATGCGCTTGGCTTATAGGTTTAGCTTCTTTTGTCGGCGCTTTGCATTTGGGAAAAGATGCTGGAGAAATTTTTAAAAATGTCAAAAATCCCTTGAAAATATCGCCAACAGCATCGATAGTGACCATAAGTATCATGTATATATTTGCAATTATCTTGGCAATTTTCAACGAAAGATTTAGGTAACTCATTCAAAAATTGTATTTAATTAATTAAAGACGTTTTTAAAAAATTTATAAAATAATCTATTAACTCCCATAGCCTATGAGTCATAGGCGTAAAAAAAGTTTGTAGTGCATCGAGCTAGTGTACAGTTTTCCACATTGGTTAGAAAAAGGGTGAGACGTGGAGCTCTTTCTCTTCTTTTTCCCTATCTAATGTATAGAAAATTACACTACAGTACTTTATCTTACTTGACGACTCTAAAAGGTAAGGAACTTTGAGCCCGTGTTTGACTCTTTAATAAAGGTTGCTCTTCCGAAGTGCCATTTTTGATCACTATCTGATATACTTATTTGAACCTTTGAGCCGATTTGCTTGAAAAAAAATCTAAAAAATCCTGAGGTTTAAAATGTCTGTTAACAAATGCTTTACAAGATGCGCTAATAAAATTGTTACCCATTTTCGACTTTGAAAATTTCTAATTCCAAATCGTCCAAAACAGGGTAGGAAACAGGGACCATCTTGTGGAATTAGATGATTAATTTAATAAATAATAATATAATAATTAATTAATCAACTCGTTATTTCAGAGTGATGTGGATTGCAATTTTATTTGGTCCATTTGGTGCTATTTGTCGTCATTTGTTTGGTTATCATTTCAATGGTTTCAAAGGGTACCCTTTTGGAACCTTCTTGGCAAATATTATCGGTTCAACAATTTATACAATTTTATTTGGGTTCAAAACTTTTCTCACGGTTGAGAATATACCATCTTCTGGAGCTATTTGGTTGGCTGCAATTGCTGGAGGGTTTTGCTCATCATTTACAACGATTTCTAGCTTTGTCAACGATATTTGCAATCTATGTGCAAGCAAAAGATATTTCTACGCCTTTGCAACTATTATAACTGCCCAAGTGTTCACTTTATTTGTTCTGCTGGCTACTCAAAATCTGTATAAATAATTTTTGCACAAAATCACTACGACGACATTTCATAAGTTCATAATAAAAATAATTACAAAACTAAAATTGTTTGGGTAATTTAGCTCGTAGCATGGCAGACTATTTCTGGAGCCATGGTGCGTGACCAACGTTTTATATCCTTTTCTCAACCTAAGTCCATCTTAAAAATGCTTACTATNTCTATAGCGCGTGTTCGAATCCCACTGATGTTGTCTTAGTGATTGTCTTGAGTATGATTTTATTCAAGGGTGCTCGATATTGGGACCGCCAAAGTTGATCGGTGTGTAATTACTGAAGCAATCACTAAGACAGCATTTTTTGTGTTGAAATGCATTTATTAGAATGACTTTGTAGCAATGAGAAAGAATGAGGCCTGATGTTCACTACCATAAAAATTAAGATAGTTTAAGCTTTTTTTTAATTTAAAAATATAGCTGTCATCTGGCCTCAATTTGGACCTGTCATGGTTTTAAAATATCAAAGTAAATGGGTAGCAATTGTCTCTTAAAATGCTCACCAAAATTGACTATACCAATTAAAAAGTTTTGTTGAGCAGAAATATTAATGTACAATAAAATTTAAAAGACAGTAAAATCTTACTTTGAAATAGGAAACGGTAAACTTTGTCTTGAGGAGTAGTCAGCAGAACATCCAATCAGCAATTGAGAGGAACAGGCGGATTGTGGAACAGCAGGAAATACTCAGCCAATAAGCAACCAGAAGATTAATGAATGCAAGCACACTAGCTATTATTACTGTATATATTTGTAAATATTTTATTTTATATATTGTATGAAATTTGAACAATAATGCCATACCTACAGAAAAAATAAATAAATAAATAAAACTACTATATAACTACGGACACAAAATCTCAATTTTTAAAATTCGGAAAAAGCAAAACTTCATTCGCTGTCAGCGAATCGCTGATAAAAAAATCACAGCATTTTAAAAGCATCATTAAGTCATAACATATATCAATTTGAACTAAGACGCTAACCATGAGTTAGCAGAAAAATGATAATTTTTTTAATTTATGCCAAAAAAATGATATGATGATTATCCAATCCAGAAAGTTAGCTTGATAATAAATAAACTTTTATATCTGCAGCATAAGTTGATATGTAGAGAATATACCTTACAAATTCCTGCTTTTGAGATTACTGAATAAATAAGACAATTGATAAGATTATTTGTTAAAATTTTGAGTTTTTTATCATAATTTTACTTTATTAAATTTAAAACAGGATTTTTATTATAATGGTTGATACAAGTTAATACAGTTGAATAAAGTTTTGTAATATGAAAACCATGATTAAACCAAAGTATAATTCAAAGTTTTTATAACAGCAGGCTTTCTCTAAACTTAGTAATCAAAAAACATATATAATTGTGATCCTGCAATCTAAAAAGTAGTTATTATATTGAAATATTTTGAATTTAATTGTTATCTCATCTTTTCAATATTTTGGTTCCTTTAAAATAATTGGGATATTCCCAAATCTGCTGTTAATCTATAATGGCCTGCAAACAAAACAGTAAAGTTTGCCTTTTTAAATGATCCGTCTTCTGCACTATTCATTTTGATGTAAAACAAGGTTCAAATAAATAATTTATAACCGATGATTTATAAATTATAGTGCATTAATTCAAATCAAAAACATGTTACTTAGGAGAAAAATAATTTTAGGACACCCTTGGCTCCAAACGTGAAGTTACTTCACTGAAGTCTCAAGGGCTCGTGTACCAAGTTAAAATAAATTAGATCGATATTATTTTATGTTCGTAGAGTATTCTGAAGATATTCGCCCTCTCAAATTTAACCATAGACTTCGTTGTTTTTTGCGGCATTTTCATTTGGTTTGAAAAACAAAAGAGGCTTTTTATTGTATATCCTTTTCGGAACGGAACTCCATCTCAAAACGCTACTATCTCTATAGCGCGTGTTCGAATCCCCCACTATGTTGTCTTAGTGATATATTGGAATATTGATTACAGGCAAGGGTCTTGATAATTTGAACACTTACTTTATCGGGTGTAATCACTCAAGCAATCACTAAGGACAATCACTTAGACAACATCAGTGGATTCGAACACCGCTGTAGAGATAGTAAGCGTTTTGAGATGGAGGTTCCGTTTCCGAAAAGGATTCCCTTTATCACACCTTTGGTTAAGAATGCGTAGCCACAACGTTACAAATCACACGTTAAGAAGAGTAGGCTACGCATTCTAACCAAAGTGTGATTAAAGGATATTAAACATTCTTATAATAATGGACTAAATTTTGTCGAAAATTTGGATTAAGGGGCCCTCGTTGACAGATCGTGACTATTTGAATGATACAACTAACGCGAAATACTAGCACTCAATAAAAACCCTGGATTGCAGAATATGTTGATTTAATTGGTTAGATTTGGAAAGGATCAACCAATCAAATGCTCGAATTCCGCATTTTTCAAATAGTCACGATCTGTCAGCTAAGGGCCCTTGATCCATATATATGTTACATAATTTAAATACAGTGAATTATTATAAAATACAAAAATTTTGATAGACAACGCTTTTCCTGTGACTTGACGAATTTAGGAAAATCCAAAGTTAGTTCAACATTTTAAGAAAATTACTTTTTGCAAGAATATTATTAGATGGCCGCCGAAATTTTAGCCGATTTTTTTGACTTATTCTGAAATTCAGGATGATGATTGGCTGCAACTATCTTGTGACGTTTGTATCTTTCAAATATTCAGGATCTGCTCGGATAGGGTCTCTGATCAACATGCACACATTTTGGTGCCAAATAAAAATATTGACAAATTTTCTTATATTTGGAGTATNATTTTTTATTTGATTTCGTTTCAAAAACTTGAAATATTATGAGATTTTCCAGTTAATATTAAAAAATTATTTTAGATTTACGATTAAAATTTTAGTTTTTTGAATCCAAAACCTCAGAGCATCATTTGAATTTAGTCTACGGCTCATATTGCTCATATATGGGCTTGATTTCTACCCGGTAGAGATTAATTTACCATCTAAAACAGAATTTTTCTAAGAAATTAACACATTTCTAGTCTTCTTAAATTGAATCCAGCTTTTGGGGAAATGATCCTGAAAGTCAGCTTTAAAATTAGCTCTTGGAAATCTTTCAACATTTTTCATACGGAAGTGGCTAAACTAATCTGACCAAATATTTTCCTACTGAATTAGAATCGATTTAGTTAGCACTTCTATCTATTTTAATAAAAAAATTAGTCAGGGATGGTTCACTCTGAACCGCAAAGAGGGCTCAATCAGGTTAATATTTTATGCCACAAAAGTGGTTCAAAGTAGATTTTGCAGCGTGAGAGGATTTCTATTTAAGAATTTGAATTGAAACACTGCATATTTAAGGGGCCGAATATGTAGCTGAATTGAGACCTTGGTTTTTTCTAGATAAATATTTTAGAGCTTGTTGACATTGAACAATTATATGCTGGTCTATGTTAAAAAATTACTACATCTATGATAGATGATTTATCAGCATAAAAAGTCAGTTCACTAGTGTGTGAATAAAAAATGGTTACACAAATGTAACAACATACTCGGGAAATAATTAAAAACAAAGGGGGTACCCGTCGGCACGAGAAACCTTTTTAAGGGAGTGGGCGTCGATATCTCAGCTTCACGTATAATACTTTTTGATACACCTATTTTGTAGAGAATTTTTTGCCACTTTTTTTCACTTATAAGATTTTTTTGGTTTCGAGATTTTTTCGAAGAAAAGTTGGTTTTTCGGGGGTTGAAATTAAAGGTTAAATTAAGGGTGACGAT
>SCLH01001429.1:502337-552075 GCA_004367855.1 Oikopleura vanhoeffeni
ATGTGCATTTATATATTCATTCTAAATTGCAAATATTAATAAAAAGTGATGAGAGATGAATGAGGAGTAGGTTTTTTAGTTCTTTTAGGAACGCCTACTGAAATTCATTTTTTGAGCGTAGGTTGAAGTATCAGATTCTCTGAATAGTACTGGCAATTTCCTTAAGAGTTGTACTACGTATTTGAAACAAAAATTAATTATTTATGATGCCAGATTTCTCAGAAACTTCACTTGAAAATGTGTAAAAAAGAGCCCAATTATCGACGCCCACTCCCTTAAAGTTACAGTAAAATCATGTGATATTTTGCCAAAGCCAAAACCTTAACCGATGATTTGTAGTGTTTTGTTGATTTCTGTGATCAATTTAATTGTGACAAATTTCAATTTTTTCATACCCGAGAAATCCACAAAATAAACAGCTATTTATCAGGTGTCCATGATTTTGTAATTCTGGTCACCGTCCCGTATTTTTTCGATAGTGAATCATTATTAATGATATATCTTTTTATAATTATAGTTCTAAATTATAGCATTTTCGCAATGTGATGCTGATCGGTAGCCCCTTCATGTCTATAATTCCGATTTTTTTGTAAATTTTTTTTCAAAATATTAATATTTTAAAGTAGTTTTTTTTGACCTGATCAACTTATGACTATAAATTGAGATCTTGAAATTTCAATATTTAATAATGCGTTACCGCGATATCACCGTGCTTGTAAGAACAATTTCGAACATACCTAAAGTAAATTTAATTTATTAGATTTTTATCCCGAAAGCAAATTTTTGATAAAATGCACTGTTCGATTATTTATTCAAAAACAGACAAAAATATATAACAATTATAATGTAATTTTTTAACACATGGGTGAGCAACAACTGCTGGTAAAGCTTAAAAAGTCTATACAATTGACAATATTGTAGGTTAAACGATTGTTATAAATTGTATCAGGCTTAAAAAAAAAATTTGTGAAAGAGTGTTACACTCTGAGTGTATTTTAAATACAGTCATAATTGTCAATCATGCTTAATTTATGGGTTTTTAATGCTTGTAAAGCAGATTGTTGCTAAATCATGTTTTAAAAATTAGATAACCATTTTTTTAATATATTTTTTGCATTTTTTCAAAAATAATTGAAAGTGCAGCCTTTCAAAAGTTTGCATTCGAGACAAAAATCTAATTAAATTGAATTGAGTTATGCTCGTACAAGCACGGTATTATGCTCGTACAACCACATATTATATTGTTCGTCATGATTTTGCGGTTTCTCATAGTTTATTTCATAATTTGATAAAATTTGAAATTATTGAAAGCATAGAAACCAAGCCAGATTGTTAATAAATGAAGAAATCAAATTCAGCTAGTACCGTGGTATACTGTACTGGTTGCCGATTTGCGTTTATAAATCAGTTTTTATGCCAAAATGGTTCCTCTAATAATGTCAAAAACAACCATTCTTACCTGATTGATAATAAGTTGATCTCAGAAATTGTCGAATTTTTTTATTACATCTAATTTAGGGCTTTATGCTTTTTGAAAAGTAGGCTGTGAAATGTACTAGTATCATTATAATTTTTTCCGTTTATTGGGGAAACTAAAAGTTAAACGACGTTTATTTCTAACTTATTATACGCAGCTATAAATAAAGAAACCTTTGATATAAAAAAAATATACGGTGATAATTATTTAGAAACCAAAATGAAAATAATTATTAATCAGATAATCTTGGTTTATTCGGCCTGCCTCCGCGTGTGAGTGGTTACTCATAGCAGACACAGGTTGAGACAAGGCCCTTGCTTAGTTGTAGATGATAAGAAATTAGAAAAAACACATGGAACTGCTTTTTCGGATTTTGGTCTTTTATTTTCTGAAATTTGGAAAAACCGGAATTTCTGTAGTTTTTAGTCTGAAATCTTTACTTTTCGAGGTTTAATATTGAAATAAATTATAATTTGAAGTTAAATTTACTAAGGCCAGCTGAGTTAGGCCTTACCAAGTTTATTAACTACGGGATTACGAAAACAACCGAATTTGTCTAGTGTGAGACAGTTAATAACACATTAAAAGAATTTTATTATTTTTCCAGATGCTAGAGTATGGAAAAATAGAATTTTGTTGAAAAATATCACAAAGTTATTGTTTTTTACGAAACGTTTCGCTTTATGTACTGACTTTGTTTTTATAAATGTATCCCTTTTTAAGAAAAAGTCCTTTTTTGCGGGGAGCTCTCTTCTCCTCTGAGAGCTCTAAAACCCCTCAATGTTCATTCAAACATTAAATTATTAACAATTTCGTTCAACTTCTCCTACCAAAACCAGAAGAAGATTCATTCAAATAAATTCATATTCTAGTTCGGATTAAGTCTTTTAAGAGCTTTAAAAAAGTATTTGATTTTTTATAATTTTAACTACCTGAAGTTAAAAGTTTTCAACAGAGACGATGGGAAACGCACAGCCATCACTGACTGCCCCCAAAGAGCTTTCGCTACCAGGTTCAGATCCAGCTGCTGATTTGAATTTGAATTCGCTGATGCAGATGCAAAATACTACTACTGTCGAGTGGTATGGATAAGGGTTCCACATTCTATAGAAATTAACAAAATATCAGTTACGATTATTTTAATGAGAATCTCATTATGAGATATTTCAGATTTCTGACTAATTATGAAATTTGAGAGTTCAACAATTTATTGAGATTTATGTATTTTTGAGATTATGTATGAAACTTTCAGCTGTTATAATTCAGATTATTTGAATTATTTTTTGGTCACGTTTTTTAAAGTCGTTAATTTTTAATCTTGGAATTAAAAAAAAATATCAGGTTTCTTGATGATTAAAGAGTGGTTCAAAAAGCCAGTTCTCACCAAACGCCATAATAAACTAATTTTTTTGAAAAGTCGAAAAGCCTTTTTTTCATATACTTCAAGTCGCATTGATTTGAAAATATCACCAAAAGAATCTTTGAGGTTGATTTGTCCATCGACGTTTTAGCAATCATGGGTCAACTTTGTACACAAAAGTCGCACGAGAGCACAATTTATGATATTAATCTGACTGGTGACTTTGGTGGTGTTTTCAAATTTAATTTGCCAAAATAGCTTTATAATATATAATATTATTTTCTGAAAAATATATAAACCAAAAAATCTCGAGACTCATTTGAAAAAACAAGTTATAGATATTTCATAAAAAAATGAACATTTTTGGAACCCCAATACTTGTGAGTCTCCAGATCGATGGGAATCTTGGCCTGAACCAGTCTTCTACAAATTATTTCTTGATCCAGAAGGGCGAAATGCTTCTCTTTCCGCTTCAAAGGTATTTTTAAAATGATTGTTAACACCAGCTAAACCACTGATAACACACTTTATATTGAACATTTTTGAAATGGTTGCGGTTCACAATCTCGCAATGTTTCTCGAAATGTGGTGAGAATTTTCTAGTAGAATCTTGGATTAAGAAATTTCAGATTTATTCAAAGTTTTTGATAAAATATATTTCCTTCGGATTTGAAATGCTATCTAACTTAGATAAAGTAAGGGTTTTTCGTGTAACGGGATCTTTATCGATATATTACTTAGATAAGTCTGAAATAATCTGGTACTATCTATCTCAAATGAAAAAGCCAGCTAGTCAACTTAAAATTTAAACTCCAAGAACGAAAGTGATCAATTTATTTCTCAGCCTGTTATTAGATTTTGGCTATCTCTAACGTTTCTAGCACGCGCCTAATAGAACGGTTAAACTTTGTGATTGAATTTCATTCAACATTTGAAATGTGCGTTTAAAAGTTTACTTAGATTTAGCATACATTTTTGGCCGAAAATTGGTGAACAAAATTTTTGGTTTTTTCTTATCCTATCTTATGCTATGAAAATGCGTAGGCGAAAAAATTTATTGCCAATAAATTTCCGTGTACGCATTTTTGATAACAGAAAAAAACATTTTGAAAAAGTTGGAATAAATTTTCGCGACGAAAAACGTATACTTTCGCTTAGGTATCGATAAAAGACAGTTTGTCAATAAGCATTAAAAATGCGCCTAATTTTTTAGAGTTTAACCGTCTTAATGATCAGTTTAATAATCATTTAAATAATTGGTCAAATAATAAGTTTAATAATTAATTTGGTAATTAATTAAATAATCAGTTCACGAATGAGTTGAATAATCAGTTTAATAATTAGTTAAATAATTAGTTATATAAATTAGTTTAACAATTAGTTTTTCTTTCATGTTACAAAAAATATTTGCATGTTAAAAACGAGTGCTCTCCATAATTTTCAAGTAATTAACGATAAATATTTGGTTAAACTCTCATTTCAAAATCTTCTTTTTTTTATATTTCAAATATTTTAACTGAACTTGAGCAATACAAGAGGCCAAGGGTTATTTTAATTTCGTCTTTAGCTAAATAAAGATTTTTGACCGTTGCGTCATAAATTCTAAGAACTACTTAGCGCCAGAAAATTCAAATTAATTCACCGTAAATTCCTTTGTAAAATTCTCCCTTAAAAATATAGAAGGAAAAAGTCTGCAATAATTTTCGATTTTTAAGTAACATTCTCAGGAAATAGGCTGTATAAATAAACTTAGTGGTGTAAACTTGGTCCAAACTAGACCACAACCCTTAACTATTTTCGATCGTCTCAAAATTTTATTTCTAAAAAAATATTTTTGCTAAAGATATCTTGATCAGAATTTGAAAAAAATGAGAAGGTAATAAAAGAAATTGCAAAAGTGGGTTTGCCTGAAACCGGAAGTTGAGAAAATTTTAAACTGTTTTTATGAAATTTCTAGCCGATTTGCTTTCTGACCTCAAATTATCAGAACACTATGCTGAGGAATTTTCGCTCACAATTTCCTATTAAATTCTTTCTACTAATTGGCAAATCGTGCTTTTTTTATTATATCTAAAAGATGCACCGTAACTTAAAATATATTTAGACGGTCTGAAATTTGTCATTTTAATGAACAGTTTTTCTTAATAATTGAGGTTCAATATTTCTTTGATTTTCTAACCCGTAATCTATAATTTGCATGCCGGTGCTACGCTCTAAAGCTATGAATTACCATCTGAAATTCTTACGGGATGTTTATCTAGAATAAATAAGAGTAAATATGAGTAAGCCTTCGAGTTTTGTTTTCAAATTTCTCAAAAATGTCCTGCCGAGCAAAGGTAATTTCAAGGCATAATTACGAAAATATTTTAGATTGAAATTTGGTCGCGAAATTTTTTCACAGAAGAAATTACTACCCTTTTTCGCGCAAAGTATATTGGTGGGAAACGGGACAAACCGGGAAATTTGTTTTTATTTGATGTGATGAAATCGGGATGGGAAGAGATGGCGTTAGAAGGTGGAAATATGGAAATTAATATTGATATCGTTATGAGTCATGCGCCTTTGATGAGAACCTGTATCACGCTGTGCAGGTAAATTTTTAGTGAATTATATAAATGTATAAATTCAGCATGAAAAAAGTAAAAAATCAAATTTTTGTAACACAAAGTTCTTTAACTTCAAAAATTGTCCAAAAATTCAATTTTTTTCTTGTGATTCCATAAAAAATATGACAGGCTAAAAATACTGGCGCTTTTCAGAAATTGAAAATAAGAGTTTTTTCTATACTATAGGATCAAAAACTAGAAAAGAATTTTTTTTTCAAACTGAAATTTTTCGGTTTCCGGTTATACAATCCACTCGGGGCCCACCGCTAGTAGCGTGGAAGAATACGCGTCTCTGATTGGCTCAGATTTGGCTTTTCTTACAATTTGATAGAAAACGATGAGTAAAAGCTTGTACCCAGCGTCGCCGCGCACCGAGTGTATTGTAGGAAATTTTGTCTACTTTTTTTTTGAGAACACGGTAGAAGACTTTTTTAACTTTACCAAATTGTCTGATCAATCGTTAAAACCACTTATGACTACTAGTAGTTGCAAGCATTTCTGAGATCAGCTAATCAGGGCCCTTCCTTGAAAATTTTCAAATTTGCCAATAACGTTCAAAACTAATTTAATCCCCAGAAATCAACTCATGCCAAGTATTCTAGCATCTAAGATACTGTATCTTTCCAGTTTTGGGACATTCTTGGAACATTACTTATCTACGCAAAAAATTCAAAAAACGAGTTCAAACTATTTTTGGTCACGAAGTTGCCTTTTCGTCCTCTGAGAGTTGAATAGAAAATTGAACCCTTCTAAACTTTTGATTCTTCAGAATCTGAAGTTAAAATCATTTATGAATAAGCACTCGGTCTTCTCGTTTACCACAGTGTCCTTTGAAGTTTCAATTGAAGTTCTAAATATTTAACCATTTTATTTAGCTATCTTGATCTTCAACAACGGTATCTCAACTACAAAGGATTTCAAGGAACGTTAAATGTTTCACTTCGATTCGCACATCCTTGTGCATGGGATATTCACGATTTTGAAGCTCGTGCTGCATTAATTGGAGGTAAGTGTAAATTTTTTGTTTTGTACAACAAAGAAGTCAACTTATTGTTTTGAATATCGGTGATGTTTAACGAGTTACAAATATTTTGACGCTGTTTGAATTTTTCAAGCTCGTTGATGAAGTTAAAAAATCATGCCTTTTTGACTTAGTTTAATTTTCGTTAATTTTCTTTAATTTTTCGCACTATAATCGAGCATTATGAATCAAACCTTATTTTTTGGCGCGTTTTTCACTTATTTAATTCATTTTTTTAAAAGATTTTATTCCATAATAAGAAATATAGCGCGCTCATTGGTGAACTTTTGCCCTCTTTTTCTCAAGATGACACAATGCTCCAAAAATAATACCTTTCACCAAAAGACACCGACTTGATTGTATAAAAGTCAAAATACAGTGTTTTAATAAAATTGAGACTTAAAAATTCAAGTTTATTAACGAGATTTTTTCATTTCTTTAAAAAAAAACTATTATCGTCTTTCATGAAATACTAATCAAAGAAACAG
The DNA here is from genome assembly GCA_004367855.1 of Oikopleura vanhoeffeni. NCBI lineage: Eukaryota > Metazoa > Chordata > Appendicularia > Copelata > Oikopleuridae > Oikopleura > Oikopleura vanhoeffeni. Next base: position 509,290 of record SCLH01001429.1, read on the forward strand.
GTTTTTGTTCAAAAAAAGCGTGGGCGTATCACATATCAGCGGCATTTTCAAGTCAAATGGATAGCTGGCTATTAGCCATGTTTTAAAATTACTGCTTTGTCAAAAATTTTACAAATATTAAGACAAATCGTACATTTGTGGTCAATTTTTCAAAATAATAAATGCGTTGACGGAAATCAGAAGTACAAGTAAAATAAAAAAAATACGAAATGTCTCAATTTTCGATTATTTTATTCTGGCATTGAAATTCGTTGGTTTTTTCCAATGATTTATGTGAGAGAAATTAATCAATGCATTTTTCGGCATCAAATGTTTTATGGCACTTCTGTTCTTCAAATCAGTAGACTTTTTCTGTCTAAGCATTTTCACAGCATAAGATAGGGGAAAAAACGAAATTCTGAAAAGAGCGTTAATTTTACAGTGTCTTGACAATATTTTACTCTCAACAAAAAACCTCGAATATTTCTCAAGCACATCGAAGGTGACGACAAGATTTTTTCGTTGGATCTGACCTCCAAATTATATGTGTAGATGCCACATATTGTGGCTTCGGTTCGAAAGTATACTGCCTATACTCGTGTAAAATTTCCAACTGCCAACTGAGTTAACCATCACCTAAAAGATTATTTTCTTAAGATGACTCACGTAGATTATTTTTTATATATTTTGACGGAGAACTAGAGTGGCCAACAGGGATTGCCAAGTTTTTTTTTGTGAATTTGACACGATACAAATTAAAGCATAAGAAAAAAATAATCTCAATTTTCAGTGCAAATACAGTTCTTGACCTTTAAGGTGACCTTTCGTGACCTTTAATAAAAACAATCTTAAGAGGTTAGAATAAAAGTTTCTTATTTTATTGGAAACTTTAAAACTTTTAAGGAGCTTTGAATCGTTACAGACGTGGATCTATAATACAATTGTTTTCTAAATATACAACTAAAAATTAGGAAATCTTTTTACACCTCATTGTAGGACACCCCATTGAGATTATTTCAGCGTCAAAAACATTTTTTTTCTAGCTATCGCCAAGAATTTTCTCGAATATTCAAAAGTTTCAGTTTATTAAAAAATCCTTGGTCACCCTACTTTGAAACCGTTTTCAGAGAACGACAAGATAATTCTCATTTTCTGATAAAGACAGTCTCAACTTGTGTTTTTCGAGTTAATTGGTGCCAAGTTTGGATAAGGAAATTTACATTTAGATACCATATTGACTTCAAATTTTTTTTTGGGAATTAAAAGGCCTTAAAAGGGGGTGGTCGTCGCTAAAAGTGGCCGAAGATTAAAAATTCCCCTTTTTTATTTTAATTGCTTTTTTATTAAAATATTGACAATCACAAGCATTTGTGGACTCGTTTTGTTTTGATGCATGGCCAGGAAAGCCCTTTTGATGAAATAAGTTGAAATTTCTTGATTTTTGGAAAATAAAAAAAGTAATTGATGGACTAACGAGTAATAAATGTAGACAAAAATGTATAGGTGATCTGCACGGACTCTTTAGCTACACATTCATTTGAGTTTAAAATGTGTAACTTTTAAATTCAGGGATGAGACAAATTTGGATTGTGACCCTTAAAATAGGGTCAAAATACCATTTTTTTTGATGATGATGAAATCCAGGATTTTAACCAAAACTTTCCTAGATAAGCCGCTCGCGTTCTGTACGGTTTGTTTAAGTCATAAATCATTGTTATACCTTGAAAACTCAGGGAGGAGTTACATTTAAAAAAAATAATTCCGCCAGTTTTCTATGCTTGTTTCTGATTGGACGAGCTATCTGTAACATTCGATTTTTCTTAGTATGCCAGATTTTTGTTCAAATATATCAGAATGGAGTTATATTTGGTCAAATAATTAGTACTTTTCGGCAATAAGCCATTGAAAACCCCGATTTGCAACTTTTTAGCGACGACCACCCCCTAAAAGCACTATTTTGACCTAGTTTTAACTAATGATTTTCTGATATTCCAATTTTCTTGTTTGCGGGTTTTTGCAGATAAGATGATACGCCTGGTATTTCAATTTATGCCATCACTGACGACTCGTCAGTTTCATCAAAATTATTAGAATTTGAGTATTTTTTATAAAATTTTTTTTATTAAAAATTTTCAAATAAAACCACACAAAACGTTGAATATAAAATTAAACCTACAAATTTTTGATCTCAAAGATAGTCTCAATTTGTGTATTTCGAGTTCATTCGAGTGGTCTGCTCAGATAAGAAAATTTACATTTAGATACCATTTTAGCTTCTAAAAACATTTCAGGAATTAGGTCTCAAAACCACTATTTCGACCTCTTATTAACCACCGATATCCTAATCTTACAATTTTCTGGTTTTTAGCTCTTCGCAGATTAGATGATACTCCCGGTATTTCAATTTATGTCATGGATTTTACCGAAATTATGGACGAGATAAAAAACGATGGTATTGATAAGCCAGAAAAAATACGGATTTTTGGGTCGATAATTATTTTAAGATAATTTTATTTTAGTTTCTTATTTGAATTATAACAATTGTAACAAAAGTTTTTAACTAAAGTTAAAATTTGTTTTCGATAAGATTTTTTAAAAAATAGTACAAAAAAGCATATATGAGACGTCGTTTCACAAAAAAATTTATTTTATAAAAAACGAATCTTATCAATTATAACTGGCCGTTATTAACTGCTGAATTTTAATTTACCAAGTCTGCTTATTTTGGTTATTAATTGTGCGCACCTGAGGCTCGATTACTACTCTAATATAAAAAAAATGCGTTAAATAGTTTCGCGTATTTAGCAATCTGCTCGACACACAAAAAAATTCTCCGTATAAATTTATTTCTTATTTCTCTCACTTCATGATTATGAAATAACCGAAACGTCGAATAAATACATTTTTTAAAATGACTTATAAATAATTTTTGTTATTGGTCTCATTTGTTTTAAATTTATTTTACATATAAAGTATGAGCCAAAAAATCCCTTCTTTATAATTATTAACCCGAATTTTTGAAAATTAGAAACGCTGCCGACCGGAGATCTAAATGGACCGGAGTCGGAAACAAACCGGTAAGTAAACTTCCATTTTTGTCGGATTAATGTCAAATTTTTGTTTTTGTTTTGATTTAGAAAAACTCAAAACTTGCAAAAATAAAAGTTTACCACATGGTTCAACCATGTGGTACCAAATCACGAAAAGGAGATTATCATGAAGGGTATTGTTATTAACTTAAATTTCATTAGACAACCAGAACACATCGATCAAGCAATGGGGTAATGTATTTTTCGGAACCTGTAAATCACGAAAAAATTTGGTTAGAAGTCATTTTTTCAAATTATTTATATTTTTTAAATAAAAAGAAACGAAAAGATTGACCAAATGACTTCCAACTCTGAATCATTACACGCTTGTAAAATTTATGTTCCGCGCAAAATAGATTTCTAGTTATATTGGCTTTATTTTAGGGAATGGGCATCACAATGTTAGTTAACCCCTGTGAGCACAGAAAAAAAAGTTCCGCCAAGGCACCAGAGCCTATATATAGGCTCTACATTCGATGTTGATTACAGAAAGTCCAAGGTAGTTGGATTTTCAATTTTTGTTCTCAATTTTTTTTTCTGGAATCGATGCACAAGGTTTTGGCCTACGTCATTGTTTGGTCTGATTTGATCTATATATGACCAATCAAATATTATTTTTAAACAGGTCTAAAATTTTGATGAAAAAATCACGATTTTTTTATAAAAAATGGTTATTTTTTACTATTAAAGCAAGTAATTGCACTCCTGATATTATTTCGAGGTCGATATAGTTATCAAGTAACTCTGTGGACAAGTTTAGATTGCTAAAATTGATTTTTGAAATAAATAAAAAATTTCGTGGAATATTTAAATTGAAAATTTTGAAATTTCACTTCCAAAAAAAATATTTGTTCCTGTATACTTTCCTAAAAACTGGCTAATTTCAAATTTTAATTGACTTGATAGGTCGCATTTGTTTTCTTTAGAAGTAAAATATTGGAAAAAAATCTCAAAAAATCAACCTTCCATAATATTTGAACAAAATTTCTAAAAATAAAATAAGTTATTTTTTTTGAATTGCCGCAAAATTTTTTATAATGTATTGGAACAAGACAATTCTACGATGTTTTTTGCTCTTTTTAGATGATTTTAAGTATGCTTGAGCCTATATATAGGCTCTGTGCTCACACGGGTTAAGAATATAAAAGTTGATGAAAAATAGTTTGAACCCAATTTCTCAACATGATTAAAAACTTTTTGGCACAAATTTTAACACCAAGGACACTACAGGAAAGAAAATCCCCATTTTTTTTACCAAATAATTTCAAATAAGAAATTGGAAGCGTTTTTGAGAGAAGAAAAAAAATCACGAGATGGCTAATTTTCAAAAAATCTATTCAATGAAACATCATTATGAATGCTTACAGAAAAGCAGGCTTTTTAGCGAGCTTTCTAAAGCAGCTGGTTTTTCTTTATATCGTGGGGATCTACCCAAAAGTACAGAAAAAGTTATTTATAGTAAGAAGATTTTTTCATCGAAAATTTTTTCATCGAAAATACTTCAATGTTTTGCATAAAAATTTCCGAAGCATTTGTGCCCCCTTTATATGTCATTTCTGATATGTTTTGAATTTTTTTATAAAAAATACATGAATTTCAGCTAACCTATGAGTCATAGCCTATGACTCATAGGCTTTGACTTTCAAATACGGTTTCTGTTAATGCATCATTTTCTAGGACTATTTGATTCATTTTTGATTGAAACTAGTTCTCGATTAGCTTTTTTTGGATTTTGTTTTGACTGTTGTAGGTAAATTATAAACAACCGGTCTGTAATTTGTAGTTAACGACTAAACAAAAAACGCCCTGTAAAGACTCAAAGTTCCATATCGAGAGCAAAAAAGTGGCAATTCTAAAAAAAATCCCAGATCTTCTAAAACTGAGGCACAATTATTTTATAATCTTTTTGTGAACAAAGATTTTGGTTTTGTTATCGGAAAGTTACAAATTGTAATAAAAAGAACTCAAATATATTTAAAAATGTAAAACAGCAGCAGTATAATTTCATATTGATAATCCCATTTTTTTTTTAATTTTCAAAATCTTCTTGAATTTAAAATTGAATTTCAAATTTCAAAATTTTCCTTGAATTAATTTTTTTCAAAACATTCCTTAACATTTTCAAAATATTCCTTAAAATTTTCAAAATTTTCCTTGAATGAAATTTTTTCAAATTTTCAATTTCATATTCTTTTTTCTTGGCAGTTATTGTTAGATATTTCATAATTTTTTCAAGAATGATTAGAGATGTTATCAAAAATACAATACATGTGATGTTTTTTTCTTGAAAAGCTTTGCAGTTAAAAATTTTCTGAAAAGACTTAGAATTGTTTTAATTAACATTAGAAATTCCTTATTCATATATAATAATTTTGATATTTTGACCTCGAATAGAATTTAGCACCCCCCTTATTGAGAGGATTTACCAATTGTTTTCTGGGCTAAATGTCGGTCTATCTAATGCACCCACTTGGATAACCTATCTTCTTGTCCCATCTTTTAATTAGCCCCGATTCAAATTTAAAATTAGAAAAATTTGCCATCAAAACTTTCGTGTACTTTTTTTACATCTCGACTTTCTAATTTTTATTCTTGGGTTATCGTGACATTATTTAGTACCATGTTCCGTTTTAATTGAAGAAGGGTAAAATAATCTTCAAAATTCGTGTTACATAGATAACTTTCTTATCGTAAATGACTTTACGAAGACTAATAACAAAATTTTAATCGAAAGGCGGAATTAAATTTGGTATCGTTTAGATTCACAAACTGCGGTTTAATATGAAGCAAACACATTGGAATATATGAATACTTCAAGTATTTTTATTAGAATATGAAGTTAAAATATCGCTTTGGTTGATTTTTTTGCTATTATTTTAAAAATTTCAAATAATTACAACAATATCTTGATTTCAAAAGAATGACTCATTTTTTGACTGATTGCCACCATTTCATTAGAGTATCACTCAAATAGCGAATTCCGAAAACTCAAAACAAATAATGAGCCAGTTAGGAAAATGACTGTTCTGAAATTCTAGTTTAAATTTCTAGAAAGTGTAAAAATCACACATTTTTCCATGAAGTGATCAACTATTTTATTGTACCAGTCTTTTAAAATAAAGCAATTGAAAATCGAAAAAAAAGCAAACTTTTTAAATACATATTATTTGGAATATAAACAGAATTTTGTGTACCAGAACTAAGTAAAGCAAAAACTGAAATTGCGCTTTGTGAATATTTTTGAATTAATTATACAGAGATTAGAATTATTATGAATAACCTACACAGTTTTAATGTGTTTCAAAATGACCCGAGCTTGTTGCAATCAACTTTGAGCTGTCCCATGTTATGTAATGTGTCATGTAATCAAAAATGTCGACTAATCATAGTTTTTTGAAATTAAAAAAAAAAAAAATTCGATATAACATTTTCATGTCACAATGTGAAAGTCACATAGTTAATTTACAATATTTAAAATTTTTTCCGAAGTCTCCATAGTTTTAACGTAAAATTTGTTTCTTAAAATAAAATGTATCATTCGATTTTCACGGATGTCAGGAGAAAAAGTGACAATTACATAAGATTGTTTGCTGGTGTTGAGACATAAAATTTTATAAATTTCAAAAGAAATAGTGCATTTTTTTCAAATTAACAATTGGGCTTTTAATTTGGCAATCAAATCAGAGAGCCCAATTGCCAAATTATTTTGTCTCTGCTTCTTTCGACTAAAAAAATATTTCTCATTCTGAAGACGAATAATAAAAATTCGAAAACGTTTAAAAAAATNAGAATTAAATTTTAACCCCCTGGTTTCCAAAATGACACATGACATTTTGAATTTTAAATTTATTCGAAAAAATCGTGATTTTAAAAATATATTTTGAATTTCTGATTGCTAACGGCTATCCGATTGTGAAAGGCCAGTTGAAACCCGGTTTGACCTTTTTGACGACAAAATGAGGATTAACTAGTGAGGCGTTAGTAATTCTGACTTAATTAAGTTGCTTGACGTATTTATTTTCTAGCAGTATTTTTGTTTCGCTAATCGGCACGACTGCGAACGCACTGTGCATTTACTACAAATGTTTAGCAGTTCACTCAACAAAAAAATGGCTTAGTTTCTTCTTGACCCCTTCAGTTCCCCGTGAAAGTAATTTTTACTACAGTGATTGTTGGCAATGGGCAACAGTGACGGCAAAATCCTGAGGAATTCGGGGGTGAATGTCAGATTCAAATCTCAGAAGCAAAAGAGACCCCAGGTCTTAAAATAAATAGGAAAAAAATCGCTACAAGATGCGTGAATAAAATCGGTAGCCGATCTTGACTCATGAATTTTTTTATGGAAAAACCGAACTATGTGTTGCCCATTTTCAACAATTAATGTTTTAGCAAACTTAAATGTCATGTCATAAAAAGACTCTTATACTTAATTATTGATTTTATTTTATGGGCGAAAGCATGATTTCAATTTCCTAGGCAGTAAAGTTAATATCTTGTTATTGTCGTATTGCTTTTATCTTCCCCCAAGATTTTAAATTCTGACGATTAAATTAATTGTAAAATTTTTAGAATCGCCCAATGACAAAGTATCGCCACTTAAAAGAACGAACTAATGAAGAGCGGTTCAATCGATTTGGATCTCAGGAATGAAGTCTAAAATATTTTAAATTTTGAGATTATTAAATTTTTGCATCTTGAACAACTTTTAATTATACAGAATTTTTGACTTGATTTTTAGATGACCCTCAACACTGAATATGATGATTTAGATTATCAAAATATGATGGAAACACCGGTAGTTAGCAAAAGGTCAGTATTTTTATACGTGATGCCACATTTTACATTCATTTTAATCAGAAAATTTCATAATTGTTCAAAAGATGAATTCGTTATCGTTTGAACAAGTTTTGTTAAATCTGATACTACCATGAATGGTCCAAAATAAGTTATATTTTTTGCCAAATTTATTATATCAGTTTCTTGATTAATTGGCCATACGCTTCTACATATTTTTCTGAGCAAAATGAAAAAATAAGGTCAAAATGTGACTATTAGTAAATCCAAACGACGTCGAAGTGTTTCTCGACCTCGTCACTTATTTAATTTATTCGCAAATTTCAATTATAAATTATAATACAAAAAACCATACTTTAAACCCGATTAGATTAAAAATGGAATTCAAGTTCAAATTTTTTTAATCAAGTAGGTTTTGAGGAGATGCTCAAATGATTGGTGAGAGCTTTTGATAAATTCGGTTTAATTCATAAAGGAGGTAATTTATTTCGCAAAAACCAATTACAATGTTTTGACCATTTTTATCAGCATGTTACACAAGCATGTTACAAAAACCACTTTAATTCACATCTTTTTCACATGGTAAACCTCACGTTGTGGGTTATTTTTAAGAATTATAGAAATTCTTGGGCCTTAAATTGAAAATATAGTCTCAAATAAAAACCCTTGTGAGCACCAAAAAAGCCAACTGATTTTCTATTATTTTGTTTTCTACATAATAGTTTTGCATTTTAAAAGTAAAAAACAAATTTATTGTGAGCTGTCGATTTATATCAAATCAAAGTGAGAGTGTTCTTGAGTGAAGAGAATGTGTTGAAGTGAATAGAGTGTGAACAAAGTGTTAACATATTGTGAACATATTGTGAACATATTGTGAACATAGTGTGAACATATTGTGAACATAGTGTGAACATAGTCTGACCATAGTGTGAACATAGTGTGACCATAGTGTGAACATACTAAGTGTACAGTTTTTGAAAGCTTCAATTTGTGCTAGTTACGACTTAACTGCTACGTCATATTAATTTGTAATGATCAAATTGAACAATGAAATGTTACATGACTATTTTTGAGGAAATTCAAACATAAATTAGTTAACAAACAATCATCACAACAACGCAAAGTTAATTATGTCCTTTGAAATAATAATAACTGATTAACCGCCTCAGGAGAGTCCTTTCGCAATGATGCGCTAAAAGTCTATATGATATAGCCTATATATGATATAAGCTATATCCCTTTATAACTTTTTGGTTAGAATGCGTAGCCACAACGTTAAAATCACACGTTAAATAAAAGAGTAGTGGCTACGCATTCTAACCAAAAAGTGATAAAGGATATCGCACATTTTGCATGAAACAAAACTCTTAAATATTTTTAATTAATGTCAAAATAGAAAAAATAAACGTGGAAACGACAGCTATGCCGAATGGGTCAACCAGAAATTTGAAGCATTACTTTATGAAGATTCTGATTCTTTGAAAGAAAATCTTGTAGGGATGAACTTTGTCTAACTCAAATATTTCAGCCTCCAAATCGGATAGATTCGAGGGCTAAAATAGCTTACGATCTGTATAAATTGCTTAAAATGTGAATAAACTTTTCCACTTGAATTTCTTGTTACACTTGATTCAAACCGGTGTGAGTCCATCTTTATTTGAGGAGAAACACCTCACAAATAGGTCTAGCTTTTGAGTTTTTTCGCTTAGATTTAAAATCCGTCCTGGAGTATGAAACGTTAACACTTAAGCTTTTGCTATACCAATTACTGGTCACTTTTTACTAGATTTTTGGCCGAAATTTTTAAATAATTCGGCTTTTGAAAACAACTTATCCGATTACATTCTTAGATAGCTCAAACTGAGCACAAATATCTTGTTAATATTAAAATACAAAAATTGGTCCAAATCCGACCATTGTTTCCAATTTAAAAAAAAAACTAGTAGTTAAAAAATTTCAAAAATCTCAGAAAAAAAATCAAATAAATTGGTCCGATAGATATTATTATATTATTAACAAGATATTTATGCTCAGTTTGAGCTATCTAAGCATGTAATCGGATAAGTTGTGTTCAAAAGCCAAATTATTTAAAAAATTTGGCCAAAAATCTACTAAAAAGTGACCAGGAAGCCCCGTTATCGATACAGATCCTTCGTCGCAAATATAATATGGTAAGTATTATATATATTTGATTTATTGTTTTGAAAATTGCAAAATCATGTTTATTTGATTATCTACCAAACTGGATAAATCTTAAATTTTCTTCGAAAATATGAAAGATAATTGACAAGATGAATTGAAACATATCTCTTCGCTACGTCATGAGTCATGACTCATGACCCTGGCCACTGGTCAATTTCTTTAAGTCAAGAACTTATTCGCAAAATCAGCAACCTTGATAATTTCAAAATTAAATTCAATGGAAATTCTTGTGAGCTACTTTTTGACGGTTTGTTTTCCAGTTTGAACTTCAGTCACCTTCTTTTGACGATTGGATAATCAAGTTTGGTAGACCTACTTTTGAGAGTACTGGGAGGTGGTGTTGGATTCGCCTGAAGAAACAATGGGTGTTTGGTCGTCTGAATTGTTCTTTGACGAAAAAATGAAGCGATAAATCAAATAAACTTGCAAATGAAAATAGTGAGAAAACCCGGACCTCATACGTCTGGAATTAATCACAAAACTACCTGGATGTACGTGTGATCACTCTGGTGTGATATCACGAAAAGTAGCGTGACAAAACAACGCAATCGTTCGCTTGTGCTCACTCCGGTATGATATAACGAAAAATAAAACAAAACCAGAACAAAGTAATAATTTCAATTAAGTAAATCCCAGTCGAACTTTATGTTATCGGATTCAGGTCACTTATGAGTCATAAGTTATGACTCTCTTTATTTACAATAAAATAGGTTTTTCTTGATATTAAATTCAAATCCATGAAAGTGCACCAACATTGAGAACTTGATTGCCAATCAGTGATTGGTCAAAATGTTAACCAATCAGGATGCGCAATCAGCTGGTTTCTTAAGACGGAATAATAAACTATGTGCCTAGAATCACCACAGCTGGCGCTAGAGTCAAATATTTATTTTTATGTGAAATCTGAAGCAAATTTGGAAATTTTATGATTTTCAAAAGCCTAACCATACAAAACTATTTAGCATGATAACAGCGCAAAATAAAATGTTCTGTTTTCCAAGATAAAATTTCGGTGTCCAAGCGAAAGTTGACAGTGTATATTACACTGTATAAGGTCCTTTTATCTTATTTTTACATTTAGAAATGTTTTTCCATTCAGTCAAATTGATTCTAAACTGGAAGATTATGCAAGAATCTTTTTCGTTACGAGTTTAAAGACGTCTTCAACTGCTTAACCTCTTTAAATCTCATCCAAATTCACGCAATGAAAACACCCAAATCCGCAACTGGAGTACCAACCGGGCGTATTGAAAGTACCTTGTCAAGGTGCTGACACTAATCTTAAATAAAATAAAATATATGTTCTAATCGAACATCTTCAAAAAGTTTTACATAAGTTTGATTTGACAAAATCTAGAGAGATTTAAATTACGGTATCTCGGTTTTATTTGAAAAAATTCAGAATCCGAACTTCAGATTCAAATTCGGTATTTTCAAAAGCAAGTGTAAATTGTTACTTACGATTTTAAACCACCTAATTCCTTGGAAAAGTACTGTTTAACAGAAACGTTTCCTAAAGATATTATTGATTTACAAGAAAGAATATTGGTTTTCAAGACATTATACAGTAACTCTTAATGGAGGTTAATCATTTTCTACTTAAACATCATTAAGTACGGTTTTTTTNAGATTAACATTTTTTCAGATTAGTAATCCGCACGCATTCTTCTTGTAGGTCAGTATAAACTGATGCTTTCTAAAAATTCTTTTGGCATAATTAAGGTCAAAAATTAAAATTAAGCGTACTCATTATTATTGTTACTTCTAAAGTTCTAACTTTGCTGTACAAAAAAACAATAATATGATATCGTAGAAAAAATAAAATAGCCACTTTTTTGAAACGAAGTATCTGTATTATACTTCGCTGTAAACAAAGTAATAAGGTTTAAACGCTAAGTTTAAACGCACTAACTGATTTGGCAAAAACTTGTTAAAAAGTCTCTCAGTTATGTTTTAACTCTCGATATTTTTAAATAATTTTTGGGTCACAATTACAACTTTAAATACCGTATAATTTGTGCTTGTGTCTTCCACATGATGGCCCAAACCCCAATCACCTCTGGCTTGCCGATTGAAAAGGGTGTACATTATGAAATAAAAACATCCCGCGTTTTCTAGTGAAATCGCACAAAAGGGGTCCCACAAGCAATGTACGGGAGATTCCGCAGTCATGTAAAACCGGGTTAAATCCTCATCTTTTTTCATGCACCTCTTCGTAGCTAAGTGCATGACATCGCTCTATCACCTAAAAGGTCCTTACTGTTGACATATTGATATAAGACCCTAGTAATATTGTTATCTATAGTTGCATTAATTTTGACCAGCATCAGTAAATTTTCCCCACCGCGCAAATTCCTTCCTCCAAACATAGTAGCAAAGGCAAACTACATTTTTTCAATAAACTCATGATACATATTTGACCATAAATCGAAATTCAGAAACTTGCATCAGTATCATCACTGTGGAGACGCAATCCAGAGGGCTGTGGCCCATCTTGTACTAAAAAAATTATTAATTTAGCACTTCGCTACGCTTAGGTAAAGAAGTAAAAATCAAAAACATTATTAACTAAATTGGAAATCCTTTAAAGGCATTAAGTTTTTTGGAATCCCTAAATTGGAATCCTTATAAAAAGGTAAAATTGGCTTTCAAATAACAAACGTATATAAAAACAAATAATAGCCATTGGTTAACAAAAATTATTTTTAGGAAACATTTTATGAAAATTATTTCTTTTATTCTGTTTAAAAACCTAAATTAACCATTCTTAGTTAAGCCAAACTTCAAATACTAGGCGTGTTTCATCGTTTGGATTCTTCCAAATATTCATTCAGCTAAAACAACTATGTTCATATAATCAGCTCTAGCTACGAGGCTCGCTGAATTGTCCCAAAAGAGATCGTAGTAAACGCTCAAAGTCAAGCCGGCACACACCGGATAAGCACATGGATCATACTTAAAATTAATATTAAATGAAAAGCACTCTTATAAGCCACTTGATGATTATAGTAAAAATAGGGTTTTCTATGTTAAATCTGTGCATCACAAATTTGGTATCACCAATGGTCTACCACCGGCTTAACTACGGTTAACCACAAGTGCCGCGCAAATATAGTTGAACATTAACATAATCCCATTTAATTATTGTTTTTTATTCTTTTCTAGGCGAAAACAATATAGACTTCTGAAATTGTGAAAAATAGCGACTCTTGCTGCCCGACAAAATTCATTATAAATATATAACGAAGAAATACTTTTTTATTTTCGTTTAATAAAAAACTTGACAGAAATTAGAAAAATTTAATCTTTTACACCACAAAATAATTAGAGGTAGGATAGATAATAAAAGTACCTGGTAAAACTACGATTCCCAATTGATCTGGAAATACTTCCTTGTGAGGACCCCAATTGTGACTTATCAGCATAAGACTTATTTAGCAGATAGAAAAAGTGTTCTGGGCAGTTTTGGACTGACATCTATGCGCGGTGCAACCTGGTAATGAGAATATCGATCAACTGAATTATCAGTCTTTTGAAGTTCTCTTGGGGTCATATCTGCTGCTCCAGGATCATGCAGGTTTCAAGCATGAGTGTGAAAAAAACGAAGCCATCACGGTAGTAATCAGAAATGCCTATGAATCTCTAATTATGGCAGCCCGATGTTTCTTATCAAAAAATCTTATTTAAAAAAAAGTTTTAGAAATCTAAACTGTCGAATAAGTTATAAATGCAAGATCGAAAAAAAATCGAACAACAAAAACAAAAAATTTTCGCGAAAATTCGCGAAAATGTAATTTCAGTCAAATTCTAGAATTTTCAACTGGAAAACAAACGGGGCTAAAAATTAAAAAAATAGACACCATAAAGCAACAAATAGTAAAACAATCAGTGATAAATACGGCACTGAAGGAATCAAGAAAATCTCCACAAATCTATAATCGGGAGAATGGATCTTACTTTTCACAGGCAAATGTGAGACGGATGGTCAGGAAATCGTGGGAGAGAAAGGCAAGCAGTTTCATGGACAAGTTCGAATACAAGATCTTCAAACAAAAATCAACAAGAATCAAGCGAAAATCGATCAATGAGAAAGAAGGAAAGAGTTAGAATTCGAAGAATTCCATCCAATGAAATAGCTGCAAACCATTGACTATACAAGGTTATTTTCTCTGTCTGCAGTGTAGTTCTATGGGGAATTGGTTGGGGAAGATGAAAGTTTTACGACTAATTGTCTTCTTGGCTGGTTTATCATGGGTATACTTCTTCTGGTTCTGCTCTTTGTCTTGTGAGAAAATCTTGTTATCAAAACGTGCTTTTTCGTAAATCACGAAACTTTAAAGTGTCCGTGCTCTGAGTCAAAAAGTTAACGGAACTACTGTTTGCCAAACCGCACGTTCTGCTTTCTATTACTTCTGAAAGCGCAGTTTTTTCTAAAAATACATCTTAAAACACTTAAACATAAAAAGCAAAAATTTAGTAAAATTTTGCAAAGTTAATATATGACCATTTAGAAAAACTAAAAACCACATTTCAAAAATTATTATTATTTTTCTCTGCGTACATTTTCCCTGCTAGGTTAAGAAGCCGGATAACTATGAACTGATCATGCAATTCGGGTAATAAAAGTTTTTATCTGAAGTTTTGATGAGCAACTTTGTTAGGTTCGTTTTCTAAGTGACTTTTTGGAGTGAAGTATTTCCACCAAAACCCAGCTATTGTAATCGATACATTAGTATGGGAAATACGGTTGGTGGTACCCTAGAACTTATTTTGTTCGGAATTTTTTTATCTTTCAAAAAAAAACTACGATGATGGTTTGTACGAAGTAGCTACAAAGTTCACACTCATTAAATCGTCATTCCAAAAAGCCCTGCTCACACCTCGGTTTTCCATACGGGAGTGACTAAAAGCGGGATTATCAAACTCTGTTTATGTTTCACCTTACTTGTTCAAAACAATCTTTTCAATAAATGTTTTACATTTTTGTCGAAAAAAAACACCATTGTTAACCCATTTTTGACTTACGAAATTCCTTTATTTTTTCAAAATCGTCACTGGTACCCACATCAAAACGCCTCCTTGATCTAGATTTGAAACTTTTATGTTATAATTTTATTGCACAACAAATGATTGTTGTTTAATTAATTATAATATACAATTGTAGTACTTCTAACGGTTGTTGGTAAGGTCATAGATAAGTTTTTTATCATTTTTTTAGTTTTTCATCATGAAATTTGTAAAAGTTATTCACTCAAGATTTTTTGGAATTTACAGTACATTTCGTCCTTGGAAAATAATTTACTGGGCACAATTTAACTTTGAAATAATAAGAGGGTAATTTGTCCGATTGTTTATCTCTCGGTTTCGTTCATTACTCGAAGTCAGATTTTAAACGGAAATAATCAACAGAATAAAATACCGTATGTATCATAGTTGTGGTATGCGTATTCCCAACCGTTACCCGGGCCAAATTTTTCTAAAATTTTGGTATTGCCTTTTCAAATTTAAAGAGATTAAATTTAGTGGTGATTCAGAATATTATCATGGTTAATCTAAAAGATTTTTTTTACCAAAAAACTTGTTGTACGCTGCAGCGTCGCTGTCCAATTTGGAAATGCAAATACTTAAGTTTTAGAAAAATGTGGGGTAACGTGATACGCATACCACATAACTAAAAGATACAGAAGTATTCATTCTTTGCATTATTCCATTAAAATTTTTTTTTGAAACATTTTGAAACCATCAATAGCCCTCTTAACCCGTCAGAAAATTTAAGCAATAAAAAGATGTATTTTGATTGATCGTATAACTTAATTACAATTGATTCTTCATTTTCAAGAAATTTCTGCTAAAAACACTATAAGAGCCAATGAGAAGCCCCGCCTTTTTATTTTTCAACAATCGACAAATTTCAAGAAAAAAAACATGACTCATCGCCTTGAATCCAGCTTTTATGTCGCCATCTTCGGCCCCATTTTTTGTGTCATCCATTAGAGAGACGCTTTTCGCGCGAATGCCCATACTCAGCTGTAGAATTATTTTAATTTGTAACTTTTTGGTATGCAACGATTATCTTATTGTTTGTTAAAACAATATTTGGCAATTAATATTTTTTGCAAAAAATTTGATAGTTTAACATTTTTTTGAGTCCCATCGGACAGTTTAACTTGACTCACCTTTTATCTTTACTGAGTTTTAAAGTGTCTTTTTTAGTTCCAAACAGTTAAAAAGCTTGAGGTCAGTAACTAAAACAAGATAACATTTTGGTGAAATGTTAATGCTGAAGCTTAAGGCAATTTTAGACGGAATACCAGGTGTTTTCGGAAAACACACCAGGTTTGCATTTTGTCAGATCACCGATAAGTGATACAAAATATGTTTGCTAGATAAACTATAAATTCGAGAAGAAAAAATCAGAGCGAATGAATTCATAAAATTTTGCAGAAAATTCATCTTTTACTCCTAATATACCTGAAATGCACCGAAATCTCTAACTCAAGCATTCATTGGCTCAATTTTTTGAGGATAATTGTAACAAGACAGCTTTACATACAATTTTTCCTCAGAAATATTGTTTTTAAAGAATTTCTTTTGCGTAATTATCAGAATTACTAATTTTTTTTTCAATGTTATGTATAATAAAAAATAATTAGGGAGATAATTTTTCAAAAATCTGTCAATAAACAATTTTTCGAGAAATCTGACTGAAGTTTATTGACCTCGCGAAAAATTTCACTATAATTTCAAATATTTTTCACCCTAGATGGGTTTAATACTTCGCTATCAACTTTAAGACCGTTTTGTCGTATTATTATGTCCTTATACTCATGGTGCATCAACGAATTACTGGATCTTGTCGGGGATAAAACATTTGATTGTTTAAGGTCTACAAACGGAGTAATAAATTTGCTGTTAATGTTTCGTGCTAAAAACCTCTTTATTATTATTACGATTTATGGATTTTCTGGTTCTGATCGATTTCGACAGGTGCTTAAAAAGTTAACAGATTCGGCTATTTTGACAAAAAAATTTTTAAAAATTGGGGAAACGTATACTAGTTTTTCGGCCCTGTAAGCTAAAGATTTCTTAATCAAGGGTCGGCACATATGGATCGGATCATTAAATTTCTAATTTTTTTTATCAATAACCAACTTTCAAATTATTTTTTTTTATGTATATTATGAATTATCTTTTTTCAACTTTTTTAAAATTTTCAAACTAAAATATTGCAAGTTCTCGAAAAAACTTGACAACCTGATGACATTTATGATCATAAATTATTTTTTTAGTCTTGGAATAATATAATGAGAAAGAACATGATTATTTGATTTGATTTTTAATACCAAATATAACTTCTTTCGCGAGCTTTCATTAAAGTATTAATTTTTATAAATTTCGATTATTCAATAAAATACCATTTTTTAATTGAATTTTTTTTTTTACTTTGTAAAGTATATTTAAAAAAATGAATTTCATCGAACATAATAAAGAACAAAGATCAAAAGGGAAATGAAAGTTGGATCTAAATGTTGCATGTCTAAAGAAGTGGGAGAGTTATTAAGGCTTCAAGACAAAATAGACATTTTGTGATCGGTAATTTTAAATTCAAAATATAGTTTTTTTTTACATTAAAAATGTACTTAAAAGAGTTTTACAAAAAACGATCCGATCTCATTTTTTTTCGGACTCTACCGATCCGATCAATTTTTTTTGAGGTTCCACGTCTGATCTTATTTTTTCGGTGGGTCCGGCCGGATCGACTCCAAAAATTTTCGAATGTGCCGAACCCCTGTTCTTAATATCCATATCTAACTGTGCTCAATAGCCTATGACATAGGATAACGGCTGCGAATGTAAATAAGAAAATAATTAATATAAAATTTCACCTTAATTTTTGTCTCCAAATCTTAGTTTTTTGCGGGCAACGAATGAACACGCGATTATTAGTCTTTGAGTTGTATGTTTTTGAAACGCTACGTTTTTTTCAAGTTCAAAAGTTTCATCAAAGTAGGTTAGTTTATCACAAAATAAAATCGGATAAAAAAGACATTACTGTAATTTTCAAAACTAAAAAATTAGCCAGTTCAATTTTTAAATTTCTTTGGTGGCTTAATTCATTGGTAACTTTTCCCAAGTACTCAAAATACCAATTTTATAAATAAACGGTTTGTTAGCATTCTTCATGGCATTTTGATCTTTCGACCGTTTTTAAACCTTCTTAAATCCTAGGGGTGCATTCTAAAAGTTAAGAATCCGACGAAAACTCGGTTTCAAATGCATCTCCGGCACTTTGTTAGGAAGTGGATTTGATTAAAAATAAGTTTTGAAGAGTCCAACTCAAATTTGTTTAATTTGGGTTTTGAATTCATATTTACGTTTCGGTCTTAACCAAACAAGAAACGTATATGTTGTTAATCATTACGAGTCGATATTTCGATTCAGTGTAAATAAATTAATGCTGATGACTCATCTTTGTTGCCGAAAATTGCCCATTTTGCAAATCCTTACGCAAGTTTCACGATTTATATTGAACAATTGTTCCATTCGCGACAGTGTCCCATTTGCGTGAAGAGCGTCCAAGCATTAAAGGTTTTTATTGCAAATGACTGGTTCTTTTGAATTTTGTTAAATTGCGTTAGAGTTGAAGTAACTTATTTACACCATTTTGTTGAGTTCACGCCATTTTACCTATTTTAAACACTTATAAATTGAAAAGGTTCAGATTCATAGACCGCCCATTACGAACGACCACGTAATCTTATTTTTGGAAGCAAAAAACTTTATCTTCTCGTTCCATTGCATTAGCAACAAAAGTACATACTGTACTTCATATTAAATTACGGTTGGCCTAATGTTTTTCACATGCCACGCTTTTGAATTCTGGCCTGTGAATTGCTGGTCATAAATAAAAATACTGTCCGTAGGATTGAAAACTAGCCCGTCATGTGCTTCTCATTTAGGGGGCGTTATGTTGTTTTCTTATTCGCGAGATAGAAACTTTGCTGTAAATGAATTCCAGTCAATAAAAAATGGGCAACTGGACTCAATATATTTTTAAATCATTTATATCGACAAGTTACCATATTGAGAGTAAAAAACATCATACTGTATATCCGAAATTTTGAGCAAATAAATTTTCATCAATAGCGACACTTTGTGGTAGGAATTTAACTAGATTGTTTTTTGAACCGATAAAATTTGGTCAATAATACCATGAGTGCACGGTGTCCTCAGTGAAGACTCCTCATATTACAAAAAAAATCCAAAAATTTCAAGCCAATCGGACAAATAACGAGTTTTAACCCGGTGCTGAGCGAGTTCCAAAGTCTTGAACGTGCGGTGGCTCAAGATTTTATGGTGACCTTAGTCACAATTAGTGTTTTTGCAACGTTTTTTTAAATTTAACAAAGTAGTTAAATCAGATACCTACCCTTGTTTATTATGGAATGCCTAACCATCTAAAACTATTCGGTATATTTTTGCAACAACTAAGTGTTACCTTAAAGGTGTTACTTTTAAGGCCATCTAGCTTTTAATAAGGTCAATTTAAATTATTCATTTACTAAAACTCCAGTGTTTTCATTGGAAAACGGTTTGTAATGATTTTGTTGCACGATAAATAATGCGGCGTTTGAATTCTACATTACCTACATTGATTTGAGGTAATTAAAGACATCAGCAGGGGCTAGTCGCTACCATTTTCAAGCACCATATGCTTTTAAGTTTAAAGAGTTTGATAGGTGAAATGTGTTAGGTGAATTTGGAGCACTGTTAGAGTTTCTTAGTTTTTAAACCATTTACAATTTAGAAAAATAAAATAAATAACAAATACGAGCAGTTCGAAGTTTCAATACCAATTCTGATCTGGGGGCATTTTTTACACAATAATTTCGTTGCAACATGACTATCCATTTGACTTGAGAACGCTGACTTGGTGATTTCCCTCGCTTGTTTGTTCGGAAATTAACGGCACCGGAAGAATCAAGAATTTGGTTATTACAGTCCCACCCCTCGAATGCAAAAAAAATCCAAAAAAAATAGGATTTCAAGGGGCAAAGGGGATTATGCGCATTCAAGGGGGCATGCCTTTTTTCTAGAGAAAATTGTTTTTTTTCTGATATTTTATGTTTTTTCGATTCTTTGAACAATTCTACACACCAAAGTACGAATTGTGGTTTGCTGGAATTTTTAGTTTAAGAGACTTAAAAATTAAAATTTTCTAGAAATTTTTAAAAATTTTATAATACGAATATATGTTTCAGAAAACAATTAGCGGTCTTCTATTCATAATAATATACAAGAATACAGTGGAAGTCGGTGCTAATAAATTATGATGTTTAAAGTTTGAATAAAGTCAACTTATTATAAAATAAGGCAACTGATGCGAGATTTTAGCAATATAAACTTCTTGCTCTAAAAAGGTGCTAGTGATATGAACTTATTCTTATTCCCGTAAAGCTTCTATTGAAGGTTTCTGGAGTATCAATAATTCTAGCAATTACTTGTCTCTTGTATTTGTGTACCGAATTTTCAGAAAAATAAGTAGCCAAATAAGACTGCGTTTTTTTTCGACCGCTGTCTATATAAAAATCATATATTCTTTTTTTGTGCTAATGTCAAACTATTACGCTTTGAGTATTTTCTCGTCATGTTTGTTTATAATTTTTTATAAAAAGGCAGCCTTAATACAGTATATGCAGTATTTTTTTGAGTCTCATACTGACAATCATCTTGCAGGTGATGATCGGTAGAGATAATCAAAGAAAGTTTTGTACGTAAAAAGTTAGATTGCGGACTGCGCAAAAATAAATTATGCCTTTTAAGGTGAAAGTCTTTTTCAGAAAAAACAGGCATTTCGAGTGGGTTGAAGGATTATTTGCATTTCGATGGGGGTAGGACTGTAAACATTAACAGAGTCATGAAGAAGGAACAAATCATTCTTTACTCGTTAGCGCATTTACTAGAACATCACTGAGATGTGTCACTTTATTAATTTCACGAGTAAAAAATCGAGATAAGCGTTTGGGTCAAGCTTGATATAAATAATTGAATTTAAATAAACTGTAAAATTCTTTTTAAATCAAAATCTTGTTAAATCAAAACCACTCAAATTTACCTTTTGACGATTCTAACGAGAGAACCCTATCATCGGATGAACACGAGACCATCATTTTTTGGGACAGTTTAGTATTATATCAAATTTTTAGCAAACTTTTGTTCGGAACATTTAAGTTGTAATGCTTACCTCTTGTTCGTTCATAATTTTCAGCGCTGATTTTAATTGTTTTCCTTCAATTGGCAGTCGAATAAAAAAATTGTCAATAAATATTTTGTTGTTACGCATCGTCAAAATTTCAAATCAAATAAGCCAGACTTATTGTGTCGACCAGACCTCGGCAACCACTAGCTTGGCCAAAGCTAAGCCTAGCAACGATTTTTGTTCGTCTGTCAAGCCAACCAAAGTCAGCCGGACAAATACCCTCTGGCTTGCCGAGTGTGGGTCAGACTACCAAGGGCTAGTTTCAAAACATTCCAATATTCTGAAAAGATATTTTGCAGAAAACATATTATGAGTCGCCTTACGTTTGGAATTCAGATAATCAAGAGGTTTTAGGTACTTATGGAATAAATTCCGGAATATCCTAAACAGTACAAGTTTTGCAGTCATAAGTTTTCAACACGTTCAAAATTTGTTAAAAAATCTGTTGTAAATGGTTAGTTGGAAAAATCTGATCGGTGTAAAATTATTTAATTCACTGTAGTATTATGAAGAACTTTAAGCCATCATTGCAGAAATTGTTATTTGACACCCTAGACGGTGTCACATGTCAAAAATATTAATCGTTAAATTTTTCTCTCAAAAGTTACCCAGGTAGTAAGTTTCATGCCGTTACTCAATAACTGAAGAAAAAAACAGAAATTTGTAATTTGACACTCTAGACAGGGTCCATGACAAAAATATTCTTTGCAAATTTTTCTTTCGAAAAGCCTTGAAAAAACTATCTGAGGAAAGAGTAAATTACTAAAAATATTTCACCAAAACATTGGCCTCAGTTCTTTTGAGTTAATAAAGAGTCGAAAGTATGTACTGACAACAATACACGTTCGCCTTCAATTTAGTTTGTTTACGGTAATTCTGTGACCATAGGTATGGTTACCAACTACATTTTGAGTGTATTTTCGTACTTGGCTCAAGGGTTATGATTCAAGGGAGTAGTACTATTTTGAAAATGATCATCAGTGATGCTTATCACACGGAATTGTCCGAAACTAATGATTTGGAATTTTTTTGGGTATGATTTGTGTTAAAAATCGGTTAGATGCATTTTCAAATTATATTCCAATTAATTAAATCTCAAAAATGAATTCGCCACTTTTATAAATAAAACTGTTGAGTTATCAAAGTATATTATTTACAATAGTGCACGATATTATCAAGGTAATTCAAACAAAGATACAACGTACATATCACGTACCTTTTTTTTTATGATAATGCAAAATATTGTACAAACCAATATGTTGGTTTGTCGTCAAATTCTGAAAAAAATACTTTCAGTCCAGACTAAATTCTGGAAATTTAAAAATATTATCGACGGTATATAACTGAGTCTATTTAGATCTCATAAACTAAAAATAATCACGGTCTGATCTCTCAAAGGGGATGGTCGTCGCAAAATGAGGCTTAGTAACAAACTTCCCAGTTTTATTTTATGCCTTTTTTATGAAAAAATGGAAAATTACAAGCATTTTGAACTCGTTTTATTTCGTTACATGGCTAGGAAAGCACTTTTTGATGAGTTCAAAATATTTCGTATGAAAAAGTTGAAATTACTGATTTTTGAAATTTGAAACACGATTTACAGAAAAACGAGCCAGATCATTTAGACAACACTTAACTTGATTATGCACAACTCTTCAGCTGCACATTCATGTAAGTTTCGAATGCGTAACTTGTTATCCAGGGAGGAGATAGCATTTTGATTGAAACCACCAACAAAGGGTCAAAATACTGTTTTTGGTGATACTGAGACCAAATTCAATAATTTTCAAAAAAAAATCAACTCGATTATCTGCCACGTTTTCTCCGGTTATTTAAGTCATAATCATTGTTGTATACCTTTTAAAACTCAGGATTAAGGCGAGTACCGGTCGCCATTTAAGACTCGGACATGCA
Organism: Oikopleura vanhoeffeni; assembly: GCA_004367855.1. Lineage (NCBI taxonomy): Eukaryota > Metazoa > Chordata > Appendicularia > Copelata > Oikopleuridae > Oikopleura > Oikopleura vanhoeffeni. Next base: position 532,528 of record SCLH01001429.1, read on the forward strand.
TTTCAGATTATTTTAAAATGTTTTTTTTTAAAAATATGGGACAAATAAGTTGATCAGACTGTTCTTTTTTATTTTCATTTGTATAAAAAAAGTATTTTCATTCGCGATTTGAACACTATTCAGTCGTGAATTTTTTCAATTTTTGAAATTCCTGGAATTGAATCGCGGTTTCAACAAAAGACGAGAATACAAAATGCAAATTGTCGAACTCGGGGCTTTGGCGTCGATTCTCAAGGATCTGCTATAAATACGCAGTCTTTAGGTTTCTGCCGTCAAATCCAGGGAGAGTGTATTTCCCGGGCATCAAATAAGGCCAAAAAACAGTTTTTTTGCTGATTTAAGCGCCGGATGAAAATTTTTTTTTGAGTAAAACTGACACTGGGTTCTGCCCACGTTCTCTCGTGGTCAATAAAAGCTATAAAGTATTTTCTATCTTCAAACTCAGGAGGAGTAAGGCTTTTTGAAGTGAAAATAGTGCCCACTTTTGAAGGTTCGTTCTGATTTGGTCGGCCAATCAGAGGCCTTCGATTGTTTTGTGGAAAAGCAAGTTAATGTTCAGTTATCCTAAACTGAAATACATATGTTCGTTGTGTTTCTTAGTATACTTCTTGGGGAGGGCGACGTGAAAAAAAAAAACCCTGTTTTTTGGCTAAAATGCGACCAGGTACTTCCTTAATGTTAAAGTGCTACCTGAAGGCACTGTCCAAGCTTTAATCCAAAATTATTTTTGCACCCTCAAAGCTAAATCTCCCACATTTTTACCCGCAGAAATGACTCGAGGAAGGTGTTTTTTTCACGATACGACTGCCCCGGCGCGCCCCACAGGACTTGATCCATCAATTTCGGAGCAGGACAAAACCACCAGACTACCACTTCACAAAACCATCTCTCCCCTTGTTGTCAGAGCAATAAAATATTCTAATTTAAAGAATAATAATATTTTTGATCATGCTGCGCATGCCCAAAACGATTATCTTGTATAAAATACGAAACGTTAGATAATACAATATGAAATCAATAAATGTACATGTTTTTATAAAAAAAAAGACTGATAATTATTATCAGATGATAGGAAAGCTTACGGTGAAATATAAAGTTCATTAAGCATTATTCTACTTTTGCAATCACTATATTCACCGTAAGCTTTCCTATCATCTGATAATAATTATCAGTCTTTTTTTTTATAAAAACATGTACATTTATTGATTTCATATTGTATTATCTAACGTTTCGTATTTTATACAATATAATCGTTTTGGGCATGCGCAGCATGATCAAAAATATTATATTCTTTAAATAGAATATTTTTGCCTGATCAACAGGGGGAGATGGTTTTTGTGATAGTGGTAGTCTGGTGGGTTTGTCCTGCTCGCGAAATTGATGGAAGTCTGGTTGGGGCGCGCCCGGGCGTATCGTGAAAAACACCTTCCTCGAGTTATTCTCGGGTAAAAATTGGGGAGATTTAGCTTGAGGTGCAAAAATAATTTGGATTAAAGCTTGNACACGTGCCTTCAGGTTAGCAACTTTAACATTAAGCCTGAGTTTTAAAGGTACAACAATGATTTATGACTTAAATCACCGGAGAAAATGTGGGCAGATAATCGAGTTGATTTTTTTTGAAAATTATTGAATTTGGTCTCAGTATCACCAAAAAACAGTATTTTGACCCTTTGTTAGGGGTTTCAATCAAAATGTATCTCCTCCCTGGATTAACAAGTTACGCATTCAAAACTTACATGAATGTGCAGCTGAAGAGTTCGTGCATATTATCAAGTTAAGTGTTGTCTAAATTTCTGGCTCGTTTTTCTGTAAATCGTGTTTCAAATTTCCAAAAATCAAGTAATTTCAACTTTTTTCATACGAAATATTTTTGAACTCATCAAAAAGTGCTTTCCTAGCCATGTATCAAAATAAAACGAGTTCCAAAATGCTTGTAATTTTCCATATTTTCATAAAAAAGGCATAAAAATAAAATTGGGAAAGTTTGTTACTAGAGCCTCATTTTGCGACGACCATCCCCTTTAGAGATCAGACCGTGATTATTTTTTAGTTTATGAGATCTAAAATAGACTTCAGTTAATAGCGTATAATATTTTTAAATTTCAATTTTCCAAGATTTAGTCTGGACTGAAAAGTATTTTTTTCAGAATTTGACGACAAACCAACATTTGGTTTGTACAATATTTTTGCATTATTCATAAAAAAGTAGGTACTGATATGTACGTTTATCTTTGTTTGAATTACCTTGATATATATCGTGCACTATTGTAAATAATCTATTGATAACTTACAGTTTATTTATAAAAGTGGCGGAATTCATTTTTGAGATTTAATTAATTGGAATATAATTTGAAAATGCATCTAACCGATTTTTAACACAAATCATACCAAAAAAATTCCAAATTCAAGTTGTTTCGGACAATTCCGTGTGATGATCAGTATTTTCAATAATAGTTAGTACTCCCTTTGAATCATAACCTTGAGCCAAGTACGAAAATACACTCAAAATGTAGTGTGGTAACCATACTCTGGTCACAGAATTTACCGTAAACAAACTAAATTGAAGGCGAACGTGTATTTGTTGTCAGTACATACTTTCGACTCTTTATCAACTCAAAAAGAACTGAGGCCAAATGTTTTTGGTAAAATATTTTTAGTAATTTACTCTTTCCTCAGATAGTTTTTTCAAAGGCTTTTCGAAAGAAAATTTTGCAAAGAATATTTTTGTCCTGTGACCCTGTCTAGAGTGTCAAATTACAATTTCTGTTTTTTCTTCAGTTATTGAGATAACGGCATAAAAACTTACTCACCTGGGTAACTTTTTGAGAGAAAAATTTAACGATCAATATTTCTGACATGTGACACCGTCTAGGGTGTCAAATAACAATTTCTGCAATGATGCTTAAAGTTCTTCATACATACTACAGTGAATTCAATAATTTTTACCCGATCAGATTATTCCAACTAACCATACAACCATTTTTGAAAGACATTTTCCAAATTATATTTAAAAAAAACAGATTTTTTTAACAAATTTTGAACGTGTTGAAAACTTATGGCTGCAAAACTTGTACTGTTATCAGGATATTCCGGAATTTATTCCATAAGTACCTAAACCTCTTGATTATCTGAATTCAAAACCTAAGGCGACCCATTAATATGTTTTCCTTGCAAAATTATCTTTTCAGAATATTGGAATGTTTTGAAACTAGCCCTTGGTAGTCTGACCCAGACCTCGGCAAGCCAGAGGTATTTGTCTGGCTTGACTTGGTTTGGCTTGACCAGACGAACAAAAATCGTTCGCTAGGCTTAGCTTGGCCAAGCTAGTGGGTGCCGAGGTCTGGTCTGACTCAATAAGTCTGGCTTATTTGATTTGAAATATTTGACGATGCAGTAACAACAAAATATTTTATTGACAATTTTTTTTATTCGACTGCCAATTTGAAGGAAAACANAGATTAACATTTTTTCAGATTAGTAATCCGCACGCATTCTTCTTGTAGGTCAGTATAAACTGATGCTTTCTAAAAATTCTTTTGGCATAAATAAGGTCAAAAATTAAAATTAAGCGTACTCACATTATTATTGTTACTTCTAAAGTTCTAACTTTGCTGCTACAAAAAAAACAATAATATGATATCGTAGAAAAATAAAATACCACTTTTTTGAACGCAAAGTATACTGTAATATACTTCGCTGTAAACAAAGTAATAAGGTTTAACCTAAGTTAAACGCACTAACTGATATTGGCAAAAATTGTTAAAAAGATCTCAGTTATGTTTTTAACTCTCGATATTTTAAATAATTTTTGGGTCAAATTACAACTTAAACTACCCGTATAATTTGTGCTTGTGTCTTCCACATGATGGCCCAAACCCAATCACCTCTGGCTTGCCGATGAAATAGGGTGTACATTTATGAAATAAAAACTCCGCGTTTTTCTAGTGGAAATCGCACAAAAGGGGTCCCAAGCAATGTGGGAGATTCGCGAGTCAGTAAAACCGTGGTTAAATCCTCATCTTTTCTTCATTCACCCTCTTCGTAGCTAATTGCATGACATCCTTATCACCTAAAAGGTCCTTATGTGACATATTGATATAAGACCGCTAGTAAATATTGTATCTATAGTGCATTAATTTTTGACCAGCATCCAGTAAATTTTTCCCCCACCGCGCAAATTCCTTCCTCCAAACATAGTAGCAAAGGCAACCTACAATTTTTCATAAACTCATGATCATATTTGACCATAATCGAAATTTCAGAAACTTGCACAGTATTCATCAACTGTGGAGACGCATCAGAGGGCCTGTGGCCATCTTGTACTACAAAAAATTATTATTAGCAACTCCTACGCTAGGTAAAGGAAGTAAAAATCAACAAACATTATTAACTAAATTGGTCCTTTAAAGGCATTAGTTTTTTGGAATCCCTAAATTGGAATCCTTATAACAAAGGTTAAAATTGGCTTCAAATAACAACGTTATGTATAAACAAATAATAGCATTGGTATAACAAAAATTATATTTTAGGAAACATTTTATGAAAATTATTTCTTTTATTCTGTTTAAACTAATTACCCATTCTTAGTTAAGCAAACTTCAAAATACTAGGCGTGTTTCATCGTTTGGATTCTTCCAATATTCATTCAGCTAAAACAACTATTTCATATAATCAGCTCTAGCTACGAGGCTCGCTGATTGTCCAAAAGAGATCGTAGTAAACGCTCAAAGTCAAGCGGGCACACCACCGGATAAGCACATGGACATACTTAAAATAATATTAAATGAAAAGCACTCTTATAAGCCACTTGAGTGACATTATAGTAAATAGGGTTTTCTATGTTAAATCTGTGCATACAACATTTGTGGTATCACAATGGTCTACCACGGTTAACTACCGGTTAACCACAAGTGCCGCGCAAATATAAGTTGAACATTAAATAACTCCATTTAATTATTGTTTTTTATTCTTTTCTTAGGGAAACATATATAGACTTCTGAATTGTGAAAAATAGCGACTCCTTGCTGCCCCGACAAAATTATTATAAATATATAAGAAGAAATACTTTTTTATTTTCGTTTATAAAAAAACTTGACAGAAATTAGAAAAATTAATCTTTTACACCACAAAATAATTAGGGTAGGATAGATAATAAAAGTACTGGTAAAACATAGATTCCAATTGATCTGGAAAACTTCCTGTGAGGACCCCCAATTTGTTGCACTTATCAGCCATAAGACTTATTTACGCAAGATAGAAAAAGTGTTCCTGGGGCAGTTTTGTGATGAATCTATCGCGGTGCAACTGGTAATGAGAATATCGATCAACTGAATTATCAGTCTTTGAAGTTCTCTTGGGGTCATATCTGCCTGCTCCAGAGATCATGAGGTTTCAAGCATGAGGTGAAAAAAACGAAGCCATCACGGTAGTATAGAAAATGCCCTATGAATCTCATTATGGCACGCCCGATGTTTCTTATCAAAAAATTCTTATTTAAAAAAAAGTTTTTAGAAATCTAAACTGTCCGAATAAGTTATAAATGCAATGATCGAATAAAAATCGAACTAACAAAAACAAAAAATTTTCGCGAAAATTCGCGAAAATGTAATTTCAGTCAAATTCTAGAATTTTCAACTGGAAAAAAAACGGGGCTAAAAATTAAAAAATAGGAACCATAAAGCAACAAATAGATAAAAACATCAGTGATAAATACGGCACTGAAGGGACATCAAGAAAATCTCTCACAAATGCTATATCGGAAGAATGGATCCTTCACTTTTCACAGGCAAATGTGAGACGGATGGTCAGGAAATCTGGGAGAGGAAAGGCAAGCAGTTTCAATGGACAAGTTCGAATACAGATCTTCAAACAAAAATCAAAAAATCAAAGCGAAAATCGATCAATGAGAAAGAAGAAGAGTTAGAATCGAAAATTCCATCAATGGAAATAGCTGCAAAACCCATTGACTACTACAGGTTATTTTCATCTGTCTGCAGTGTAGTGCTATGGGATTGGTTGGGGAGATGAAAGTTTTACGACTAATTGTCTTCTTGGCTGGTTTCAGGGGTATACTCTTCTGGTCTGCTTCTTTGTCTTGTGGAACAATCTTGGTTATCAAAAAGTGCTTTTTTCGTAATCACGAACTTTAAGTGTCCGTGCTCTGAGTCAAAAAGTTAACGGAACTACTGTTTGCCAAACCGCACGTTCTGCTTTCTATACTTCTGAAGCGCAGTTTTTTCTAAAAATACAGTCTTAAAAACACTTTAAACATAAAAAGCAAATTTAGTAAAATTTGCCAAGTTAAATATATGAACCATTTAGAAAAACTAAAAACCACATTTCAAAAATTATTATTATTTTTCTTCTGCGTACATTTTCCCTGCTACGGTTAAGAAGCCGGGATAAACTATTGACTGATCATGCAAATTCGGGTAATAAAAGTTTTTATTGAATTTTGATGATCAACTTTGTAGGTTCGTTTTCTAAGTGATCTTTTTGGTAGTGAAGTATTTCCACCAAAACCCAGCTATTAATGCGATAAATCTAGTATGGGAAATACGGTTGGGGTACCCTAGAACTTATTTTGTTCGGAATTTTTTTATCTTTCAAAAAAAACTACGACTGATGTTTTACGAAGTAGCTACAAAGTTCACACTCATAAATCGTCATTCAAAAGCCTGCTCATCACCTCGGTTTTCCATACGGGGTGAGCTAAAGCGGGATTATCAAACTCTGTTTATGTTTACCTTACTTGTTCAAAAAATCTTTTCAAATAAATGTTTTTACATTTTTGTCGAAAAAAAATCACCATTGTTAACCCATTTTTGACTTACGAAATTCCTTTATTTTTCAAAATCGTCACTGTACCCACATCCAAAACGCCTCCTTGATCTAGATTTGAAAACTTTTATGTTATAATTTATTGCACAACAATGATTGTTGTTTAATTAATTATAATATAAATGTGTAGTACTTCTAACGGTTGTTGGTAAGGTCATAGATAAGTTTTTTATCATTTTTTTTAGTTTTTCATCATGAAATTTGTAAAAGTTATTCACTCAAATTTTTTGGATATTTACATTTACATTTCGTCCTATTGGAAAATAATTTACTGGGCCAGCAATTTAACTTTGAAAAATAAGAGGGTAATTTTCGATGTGTTTATCTCTCGGGTTCGTTCATTACTCGAAGTCAGATTTTAACGGAAATAATAACAGAATAAAATTACCTATGTATCATTAGTTTGTGGTATGCGTATCCCAACGTTAAAACCGGCCAAAATTTTTCTAAAATTTTTGGTATTGCCTTTATTCAAATTTAAAGAGATTAAATTTAGTGGTGATTCAGAATATTATCATGTTAATCTAAAAGATTTTTTTTACCAAAAAACCTTGTGACGCTGCAGCGTCGCTGTCCGAATTTGGAAATGCAAATACTTAAGTTTTTAGAAAAATGTGGGGTAACGTGATACGCATACCACATAACTAAAGATACGAGTATTCATTCTTTGCATTATTCCATTAATTTTTTTTTGAAACATTTTGAACATCAATAGCCCTTCCTTAACCCGTCAGAAATTTAAAGCAAATAAAAAGCATGTATTTTGAATTGATTCGTATAACTTAATTACAATTGATTCTTCATTTTCCAAGAAATTTCTGCTAAAAACACTATGAAGAGCCAATGAGAAGCCCCGCCTTTTTATTTTCAACAATCGACAAATTTCAAGAAAAAAACATGACTCATGCCTTGATCCAGCTTTTATGTCCCATCTCGCCCCATTTTTTGTTGTCATCCATTAGAGAGACGCTTTCGCGCAATGCCCATACTCAGCTGTTAGAATTATTTAATTGTAATTTTTGGTTGCAACATCTATTTATTGTTTTGTTAAAACAATATTTGGGCAATTAATATTTTTTGCAAAAAATTTTGGATAGTTTAAACATTTTTTTGATCCATCGGACAGTTTAACTTGACTCACCTTTTTCTTACTGAGTTTTTAAAGTGTTTTTTTAGTTCCAAACAAGTTAAAAAGCTGAGGTCAGTAACTAAAACAAGAATAACATTTTGGTGAAATGTTAATGCTAAAGCTTAGGCAATTTTAAGACGGAAACCAGGTGTTTTCGGAAACACACCAGTTTTGCATTTTGCATCCGATAAGTGATACAAAATATGTTTGCTAGAATAACTATAAATTCGAGAAGAAAAAATCAGAGCGAATGAATACTCATAAAATTTGCAGAAAATTATTCTTTTACTCTAATATAACCCTAAATGCACCGAAATCTCTAACTCAAGCATTCATTGGCCTCAAATTTTTTTGAGGATAATTGTAAACAAGACAAGCTTTACATACAATTTTTCCTCAGAAATATTGTTTTTAAAGAATTTTTTTGCGTAATTATCAGAATTACTAATTTTTTTTCAATGTTAATGATAAAAAAACATAATTAGGCGGAGATAATTTTTCAAAAATCTGTTCAATAAACATTTTTCGAGAAATCTGACTGAAGTTTATTGACCTCGCGAAAAATTTCACTATAATTTCGAAATATTTTTCACCCCTAGATGGGTTCAAATACTTCGCTATCAATTTAAGAACGTTTGTCGTAATTATTATGTCCTTATACTCATGGTGCATCACGATTACTGGATCTTGTCGGGATAAACATTGATTGTTTAGGTCTACAACGGAGTAATAATTTGCTGTTATGTTCGTGCTAAAAACACTACTTTATTATTATTACGATTTATGGATTTTCTGGTTCTGATCGATTATCGACAGGTGCTTAAAAAAGTTAACAGATTCGGCTATTTTTGACAAAAAAATTTTTTTAAAAAATTGGGAAACTATACTAGTTTTTCGGCCCTGTAAGCTTAAAGATTTCCTTAATCAGGGTCGGCACAATGGATCGGATCATATAAATTTCTAATTTTTTTTATCAATAACCAACTTTCAAATTATTTTTTTTATGTATTTTGAATTATCTTTTTCAACTTTTAAAATTTTCAAAACTAAAATATTGAAGTTCTCGAAAAACTTGACAAACTGATGACATTTATGATCATAATTATTTTTAGTCTTTGGAATAATATGATGAAGAAAGAAATGATTATTTGATTTGATTTTTTAATACAAATATAACTTTTTCCGAGCTTTCATTTAAAGTATTATTTGTTATTAAATTTTCGATTATTCAATAAAATACCATTTTTTAACTTGAATTTTTTTTTTTAACTTTGTAAGTATATTTATAAAAAATGAATTTCATCGAACATAAATAAAGAACAAAGATCAAAAGGGAAATGAAAGTTGGATCTAAATGTTGCATGTTAAAGAAGTGGGGAGTTATTAAGGCTTCAAGACAAAATAGAATTTTTGGATCGTAATTTTAAATTTCAAAATATAGTTTTTTTTTACATACAAATGTACTTAAAAGATTTTACAAAAAACGATCCGATCTCATTTTTTTTCGGGACTTACCGATCCGATCAATTTTTTTTGAGAGTCACGATTCTTGATCTTATTTTTTCGGTGGGTCCGGCCGGAATCGACTCCAAAAAATTTTCGACATCGTGCCGACCCCTGTTCTTAATATCCATATACTAACTGGCTCAATAGCCTATTGACATAGGATAACGCTGCGAATGTAAATAAGAAAATTTAATTAAAATTTACAACCTTATTTTTGTCCTCCAAATCTTTAGTTTTTTGCGGGCAACGATTGAACACCCATGATTAGTCTTTGAGCTTGTATGTTTTTGGAAACGCCTACGTTTTCAAGTTCAAAAGTTTTCATCAAAGTAAGGTTAGTTTATCAAAAATAAAAATCGGATTAAAAAGACATACTGTAATTTTCAAACTGTAAAAAATTAGCCAGTTCCCAATTTTTAAATTCTTTGGTGGCTTAATTCTTGGTAACTTTTCGCCAAGTATCAAAATACAATATTTATCAATAAACGTTGCTTAGCATTCTTCAATGGCATTTTGGATCTTTCGACGTTTTTTTAAACCTCTTAAATCCTAAGGGTGCATTCTAAAAGTTTAGAATCGACGAAAACCTCGTTTCAAATGCATCTCGGCACTTTTGTAGGAAGTGGATTGATAAAAAATAAAGTTTTGAAGAGTCCAACTCAAATTTGTTTAAATTTGGGTTTTGAATTCATATTTACGTTTCGGTCTTAACCACAAAAAGACTATATGTGTTAATCATTACGAGTCGTATTTCGATTCAGTGTAAATAAATTATGCTGCATGACTATTCTTTGTTGCCGAAATTGCCCATTTTGCAAAATCCCTTACGCAATTCACGATTATATTGAACACATTGTCCATATCGCGAACAGTGGTCCCATTTGTGAAAACGTCCAAGCATTAAGGTTTTTATTGAAATGACTGGTTCTTTTGAATTTTTGTTAAATTGCGTTAGAGTTGAGTAACTTATTTAGCACATTTTGTTGAGTTCACGCATTTATACCTATTTTATAACACCTTATAAACTTGAAAAAGGTTCAGATTATAGACCGCCCATTACGACGACCACGTAATCTTTTTTTGGAACAAAAAACTTTATCTCTCGTTCCATTGCATATAGCACAAAAGTACATATGTACTTCATATTAAATACGTTGCCTAATGTTTCTTCACATGCACGCTTTTGAATTCTGCGCCTGTGATGGCTGGTCATAAATAAAAATACGTCCTAGGATTGAAAACTAGCCCGTCATGTGCTTCTCATTTAGGGGGCGTTATGTGTTTTCTTATTCGCGAGATAGAAACTTTGCTGTAAATGAAATTCCCAGTCAATAAAACATGGGCAACTCAAGGACTCAATATATTTTTAAATCATTTATAATCGACAAGTTACCATATTGGAGTAAAAACCTACTGTTATATCCGAAATTTTGAGCAATAAATTTCATTCAATAGCGACATTGTGTAGGAATTAACTAGATTGTTTTTGGAACCGAGTAAAAATTTGGTCAAATAATACCATGGTGCACCGGTGTCCTCAGTGAAGACTCCTCTATTTACAAAAAAATCCAAAAATTTCAGCACAAATGGAACAAATGTAACGAGTTTTAACCCGGTGCTGAGCGAGTTCCAAAGGTTCCTTGAACACGTGCGGGGCCTCAAGATTTTACTGTGACCTTCAGTCCAATTAAGTGTTTTTGCGCAACGTTTTTTTAAATTTAACAAAGTAGTTAAATCAGATAACCTACCCTTGTTTATTATGGAATGCCTAACCATCTAAAACTATTCGGTATATTTTTGCACCAACTAAGGTTCACCTAAAGGTTTACTTTTAAGGCCATCTATTTTAATAAAGGTCAATTTAATTATTCATTACTAAAACTCGGGTTTTCATGAAAAACGTTTTGTAATGATTTTAGTTGCACGATAAAATATGCGGCGTTTGAATCTCTGTACCTACATTTGATTTGAGGTCAATTAAAGACATCAGCAGGGCTAGTCGCCTACCATTTTCAAGCGACCATAGTGCTTTTAAGTTAAAGAGTTTGATAGTGTGAAATGTGTTTTAGTGAATTTGGAGCACTGTTAGAGTTTCTTAGTTTTAAACATTTTAAACAATTTAGAAAAATAAATAAATAACAAATACGCACAGTCGAAGTTTCAAATACAATACTGATCTGGGGGAATTTTTTACACAATAATTTCGTTGCAACATGACTATCCATTTGACTTGAGATAACGCTGACTTGGTTGATTCCCGTCGCTTGTTGTTCGGAAATAACGGCCCGGAAGAATCAAGAATTTGGTTATTACAGTCCCTACCCCATCGAATGCAAAAAAAATCCAAAAAAAATAGGCATTTCAAGGGGCAAGGGGATTATGCGCATTTCAAGGGGCATGCCTTTTTTCTAGAGAAAATTGTTTTTTTTCTGATATTTTTATGTTTTTTCGATTCTTTTGAACAATTCTACACACCAAAGACGAATTGTGGTTTGCTGGAATTTTTAGTTTAAGAAGACTTAAAAATAAAATATTTCTAGAAATTTTAAAAATTTATAATACGAAATATATGTTTCAGAAAACAATTAGCGGTCTTTATCATACATAATATACGAATACAAGTGGAAGTCGGTGCAATAAATTATGATGTTTAAAGTTTGAATAAAGGTAACTTATTAAAATAGGCAAACTGATGCGAGATTTTAGCAATATAAACTTCTCTTGCTCAAAAAGTGCTAGTGTATGAACTTATTCTTATTCCCCGTAAGGCTGTCTATGAAGGTTTCTTGGAAGTCATCAATAATTCTAGCAATTACTTGTCTCTGTATTTGTGTACCGAATTTTTCAGAAAAATAAGTAGCCAAATAAGGACTGCGTTTTTTTCGACGCTGTCTATATAAAAATACATATTTTCTTTTTTTGTAGCTATGTCAAATATCTACGCTTTGAGTATCTTTTCTGCGTCATGTTTGTTTATTTTTTTTATAAAAAGGCAGACCTTATATACAGCTACTATGCAGTATTTTTGAGTCTCATACTGACAATCATCTTGCCAGGTGATGAATCGGTAGAGATATCAAGAAAGTTTTGTACGTAAAAAGTAGATTGCGGATGCGCAAAAGATAAAATTATTGCTTTTTAAGAGGTGAGTCTTTTCAGAAAAAACAGGCAATTTCGAGAGGTTGAAGGATTATTTGCATTTCGATGGGGGGGTAGGGACTGTAGAACATTAACACAGAGGCATGAGAGAGGAACAAATCATTCTTTACTCGTTAGCCATTTCTAGAACATCACTGAGATGTGTCACTTTATTAATTTCAACGAGTAAAAAACCCGAAAGATAAGCTGTTTGGGGTCAAGCTTGATTAAATATTGAAAATTTAAACTTAAACCGTAAATTCTCTTATTAAATCAAAATTTGTTAAATCAAAACCACTCAAGATTTCCTTTTTGACGTTCTAACGAGAGAACCGCATCAATCGGATGAAACACGATCCATATTTTTTGGGACAGTTTGTATATATCAATTTTTAGCAAACCTTTGTTCGGGAACATTTCAAGTTGGTAAGCTCTACTCTTGTTCGTTCCTAAAGTTTTCAGCGGCTGATTTTTAATTGTTTTGTCCTTCAATTGGCATTTGAAACGAACAAGAGGTAGAGCATTACAACTTAAATGTTCCCGAACAAAGTTTGCTAAAAATTTGATATAATACTAAACTGTCCCAAAAAATGATTGGTGGTGGTCTCCTGTTCATCCGATGATAGGTTCTCTCGTTAGAAGTCGTCAAAATGGTAAATTTGAGTGGTTTTGATTTAACAAGATTTTGATTTAAACAAGAATTTTACAGTTTATTTTAAATTTCAATTATTTTATATCAAGCTTGACCCCAAAACGTTTATCTCGATTTTTTTACTCGTGAAATTAATAAAGTGACACATCTCAGTGATGTTCGTAGAATGCGCTAACGAGTAAAGATGATTTTTCTCTCATGACTCTTGTTAATGTTTACAGTCCCTACCCCCTCGAAATGCAAATAATGCCCCTTCAACCCCTCGAAATGATTCTCAACTCTCGAATTCCTGTTTTTCTGAAAAGACTTTCACCCGCTTAAAAAGCAATAATTTTATCTTTTGCGCATCCGCCAATCTACTTTTTACGTACCAAAACTTTCTTTGATATCTCTACCGACATCACCTGGCAAGATGATTGTCAGTATGAGACTCAAAACTACTTGCATAAGCTGTATTAAGGTCTGCCTTTTTTATAAAAATTATAAACAAACATGACGCAGAAAAGATACTCAAAAGCGTAATATTTGACATTAGCTACAAAAAAAGAAATATGATTTTTATATAGACACGTCGAAAAAAAAACGCAGTCTTATTTGGCTACTTATTTTTCTGAAAAATTCGGTACACAATACAAGAGACAAGTAATGCTAGAATTATTGATACTTCCAAGAAACCTTCCAAAGACAGCCTTACGGCAATAAGAATAAGTTCATATCACTAGCACCTTTTTAGAGCAAGAGAAGTTTATATTGCTAAAATCTCGCATTCAGTTGCCTTATTTTAATAAGTTGACCTTTATTCGAACTTTTAAACATCATTAATTTATCAGCACCGACTTCCACTGTATTCTGTATATTAATTTATGAATAAAGACCGCTTAATTGTTTTCTAAACATATATTCGTATTATTAAATTTTAAAATTTCTAGAAAATTTTAATTTTTAAGTCTTTTAAACTAGAAATTCAGCAAACCACAATTCGTATTTTGTGTAGAATTGTTCAAAGAATCGAAAAAACATAAAAATATCAAGAAAAAAACAATTTTTCTCTAGAAAAAAGGCATGCCCCCTTGAAATGCGCATAATCCCCTTTGCCCCCTTGAAATGCTTATTTTTTTGGATTTGTTTTGCATTTCGAGAGGGTAGGGACTGTAATACAAATTCTGATCTTCCAGGCCGTTATTTCCGAACAAACAAGCGAGGGAATCAACCAATCAGCGGTATTCTCAAGTCAAATGGATAGTCATGTGCAATCGAAATTATTGTGTAAAAAATCCCCCAGATCAGTATTGTATGTGAAACTTCGAACTTTCGTATTTGTTATTTATTTTTTTTCTAAACTGTTTCATGTTAAAAACTAAGAAACTCTAACAGTGCCTCCAAATTCACCACATTTCACACTATCAAACTCTTTAACTAAAAGCATATGTCGCTTTGAAAATGGTAGGCGACTAGCCCTGCTGACTTCTTTAATTTACCTCAAATCATGTAGGTACATGTAGATATTCAAACGCCGCATTATTTTATCGTGCAAAAATCATTACAAACCGTTTTTCATGAAAAACCCTAGTTTAGTAAATGAATAATTTAAATTGACCTTATTAAAATAGATGGCTTAAAAGTGAACCTTTAAGGTGAACCTTAGTTTGTTGCAAAAATATACCCGAATAGTTTTAGATGGTTAGGCATTCCATAATAAACAAGGATAGGTTATCTGATTTAACTACATTTTGTTAAATTAAAAAACGTTGGCACAAAAACTAACATCCGACAATTTTTACTAAGGTGCATCCATAAGAATCTTGAGCCACCGCACGTTTTCAAGACTTTTGGAACTGCTCAGCACCGGGTTAAAACTCGTTAATTTGTTCCGATTTGGCTAAAATTTTTTGGATTTTTTGTAATATGAGGAGTCTTCACTGAGGACACCGTGCACCATGGTATTTTTTGACCAAATTTTTATCGGTTCCAAATAAATCTAGTTAATTCCTACCACAAAGTGTCGCTATTGATGAAATTTATTTGCTCAAAATTTCGGATATACAGTATGTGTTTTTTACTCTCAATATGGTAACTTGTCGATATAAATGATTTGAAAATATATTAAGCCTAGTTGCCATTTTCTATCTCGCGAATAAGAAAACACATAACGCCCCCTAAATGAGAAGCACATGATCGGGCTAATTTTCCATCCTACGCACCGTATTGTTTATTTATGACCAGCCAATCACAGGCGCGGATTCAAAAGCGTGGCATGTGAGAAACATTTAGGCAACGTAACTTAATATGAGTACAGTATGTACTTTTGGTGCTATTGTAATTGGAACAGGAATAAAGTTTTTTGTTCCAAAAATAAGATTACGTGGTCGTTCGTAATGGCGTCATAATCTGAACCTTTTTCAATTTCATAAGGTGTTATAAAATAGGTTTAAATGCGGTGAATCAACAAAATGTGTAAAATTAAGTACTCAACTCTAACGCAATTTAACAAAAATTCAAAAGACCAGTCATTTGCAATAAAAACCTTTAATTGCTTGGACGTTTTCGGCCAAATGGACACTTTCGGCGATATGGACAATGTGTTTTCAATATTAATCGTGAAATTGCGTAGGATTTTTTGCAAAATGGGCAATTTCGGCGACAAAGATGAGTCATGCAGCATAATTTATTATACACTGAATCGATAATATCGACTCGTAATGAGTTAACAAATATATTCCGTTTGTTGTGGTTAAGACCGAAACGTAAATATGATTTCAAAACCCAAATTAAACAAATTTGAGTTGGACTTCTTCAAAACTTTATTTTTTATCAATCCACTTCCTACAAAGTGCCGAGATGATTTGAAACCGATGTTTCGTCGGATTCTTAAACTTTTAGAAGCACCCTTAGGATTTTAAGAGGTTTAAAAACGTCGAAAGATCAAATGCCCATGAAGAAATGCTAAGCAACGTTTTATTTATAAATATTGTATTTTTGATACTTGGGAAAAGTTACCAAAAATTAAGCCACCAAAGAATTAAAAAATTGGAACTGGCTAATTTTTGAGTTTTGAAATACAGTATGTCTTTTTTTTATCCCGATTTTATTTTTTGATAAAACTAACCTACTTTGATGAAAACTTTTGAATTGAAAAAAACGTAGGCGTTTCAAAAACATACAAGCTCAAAGACTAATAATCGGTGTCAATCAGTTGCCCGCTAAAAACTAAGATTGGAGACAAAAATGACAGGTTGTAAATTTTAATTAATTATTTTCTTATTTACATCGCAGCCGTTATCCTATTGTCAATAGGCTATTGAGCACAGTTATATATGGATATTAAGAACAGGGGTCGGCACATTCGAAAATTTTTTGGATCGGATCGGCGGACCCACCGAAAAAATAAGATCAGATCGGTGGACTCTCAAAAAAAATTTGATCGGATCGGTAGAGTCCCGAAAAAAATAAGATCGGATCGGTTTTTTGTAAAAACTCGTTTTAAGTACATTTTTATGTAAAAAAAACTATATTTTGAATTTTAAATTACGATCCAAAATTTCTATTTTGTCTTGAAGCCTTAATAACTCTCCCCACTTCTTTAACATGCAAATTTAATCCAACTTTTCATTTCTTTTTGATCTTTGTTCTTTATTTATGTTCGAGAAATTCATTTTTTAAATATACTTTACAAATGAAAAAAAAATTCAATTAAAAAATTGGATATTTTATTGGAAAATCGAAAATTTTAATAAAAAATTAATACTTTAATGAAAGCTCGGAAAAAAAGTTATATTTGTATTAAAAATCAAAACAAATAATCATTTTTTTCTCATATATATTCAAAACTAAATAATTTAAATCATAAATGTCATCATTTTGTCAAGTTTTTTCGAGAACTCAATATTTTAGTTTGAAAATTTTAAAAAAGTGAAAAAGATAATTCGAAATAACATAAAAAAATAATTTGAAAGTTGGTTATTGAATAAAAAAATTAGAAATTTAATGATCCGATCCAATTGTGCCG
The DNA here is from genome assembly GCA_004367855.1 of Oikopleura vanhoeffeni. Lineage (NCBI taxonomy): Eukaryota > Metazoa > Chordata > Appendicularia > Copelata > Oikopleuridae > Oikopleura > Oikopleura vanhoeffeni. Next base: position 549,799 of record SCLH01001429.1, read on the forward strand.
ACCCTTGATTAAGAAAATCTTTAGCTTACAGGGCCGAAAAATAGTATAGTTTCCATTTTTCATTTTTTTTGTCAAAAATAGCCGAATCTTTAACTTTTTTAAGCACCTGTCGATAATCGAATCAGAACCAGAAAATCCATAAATTGTAATAATAATAAAAGTAGGTTTTTTACACGACATTAACAGCAAATTATTTATCCGTTGTAACCTAAACAATCAATGTTTATCCCCGACAAGATCCAGTAATTCGTGATGCACATGAGTATAAGGACATAATAATACGACAAACGTTCTTAAATTTGATAGGTCGAAGTATTTAAACCATCTAGGGTGAAAAATATTTCGAAATTTATAGTGAAATTTTCGAGGTCAATAAACTTCAGTCAGATTTCTCGAAAAAATGTTTATTGACAGATTTTGAAAATTATCTCCTAATTATTTTTTATATCATAACATTGAAAAAAATTAGTTAATTCTGATATTACCAAAAAAACATTCTTTAAAAACAATATTTCTGTGGAAAATTTATGTAAAGCTTGTCTTTTTACAATTATCCTCAAAAAATTGAGCCAATGAATGCTTGAGTTAGAGATTTCGGTGCATTTAGGGTTATATTAGGAGTAAAAGATAATTTTCTCAAAATTTTATGATATTCATCGCTCTGATTTTTCTTCTCCGAATTTATAGTTATCTAGCAACATATTTTGTATCAGCTTATCTGATGGACAAAATGCAAAATGGTGTGTTTTCCGAAAACACCTGGTTTTCCGTCTTAAAATTGCCTAAGCTTTCGCATTAACATTTCACCAAATGTTATCTTGTTTAGTTACTGACCTCAAGCTTTTTAACTTGTTTTGGACCTAAAAAACACTTTAACTCAGTTAGAAAAAAGTGAGTCAGTTAAACTGTCCGATGGGATCAAAAAAATGTATAACTATCAAAATGTTTTGCAAAAAATATTAATTGCCAAATATTTTTTAACAAAACAATAAATAATGTTGCACCAAAATTACAAATTCAATAATTCTACAGCTGAGTATGGGCATTGCGCGAAAGCGTCTCTCATGGATGACACAAAAAGTGGGCCGAGATGGGGAAATAAAAGCTGGATGCAGACATGAGTCATGTTTTTTCTCTTGAAATTTTCGAGTTGAAAATAAAAGCGGGCTTCTCATTGGCTCTTGATAGTGTTTTTAGCAGTAATTTCTTGAAAATGAAGAATTCAAATTGTAATTAATTTATACGATCAATTCAAAATAAATCTTTTATTTGCTTTAAATTTTCTGACGGGTTTAGAGGGCTATTGATGTTCAAAATGTTCAAAAAAAAATAATGGAATAATCAAAGAATGAATACTTCTGTATCTTTAGTATGTGGTATGCGTATCACGTACCGCCACATTTTTCTAAAACTTAAGTATTTGCATTTCAAATTTCGGACAGCGACGCTGCAGCGTACACAAGTTTTTTGGTAAAAAAATCTTTAGATTAACCATGATATATTCTGAATCACCACTAAATTTAATCTCTTTAAATTTGAAAGGCAAATACCAAAATTTTAGAAAAATTTGGCGGTACGTGATACGCATACCACAAACTAATGATACATAGGTATTTATTCTGTGATTATTCCGTTAAAATCTGACTTCGAGTAATGAACGAAACCGAGAGATAAAAAAATCGAAAATTAATCGGAAATTTTGAGTGAATAACTTTTACAAATTTTAATGATGAAAACTAAACAAAATGATAAAAAACTTATCTATGACCTTAAAACCGTTAAAAAGTACTACAATTTATATTATAATTAATTAAACAACAATCATTGTTGTGCAATAAATTATAATTAAAACTTTCAAATTCTAGATCAAGGAGGCGTTTTGAGTGAGTACAGTGACGATTTGAAATAAGGAATTTCATAAGTCAAAAATGGGTTACAATGTGTTCAAGCTATCTTTTGGAGAATTTTTTTCTGGTCATTTTAAGACGTAGGATTTTTTTCGTTTTTTAAATTAAAAAACAAATTGATGTTAAGGTCAAATTTTCATGAATAACTTTAGGCAGCTGTAAAAGTTGCAAATCAGGAGCTAGCGCACTTCTTTTTTCTGCAATCAGGAGAAAAAGCTGATACAATTTCAAGCAAAAACTGGTCAAACCTCAAGGTCAATCTCAAGTTCATCGCATAAACTCACAAGTACCCTCAAAAAAATCGGAACGGTCGATTTTCTGATGAACGTATTAGCAACATAAGGTCAATCATGCACTGAAGTCGCTAGAG
>SCLH01001430.1:0-51944 GCA_004367855.1 Oikopleura vanhoeffeni
TGCTGAAAAAACGTTTATTAAGTCGATAATACTTTATGTAAATTAAGGATAGTGGGCGACCGATAATTGGGCTCTTATGTTGTATCACATTTCTCAAAGCGAATTTATGAGAAAACCTGGCTTCAGAAATAATTATTTTTTTTTCCAATACGGTATACAACTCTTAAGGAAGTTGCCAGTACTATTCAGGAGCATTTGAATACCTCAACCTACGCTGAAGAAAATGGTTTTTAGTAGGCGTCCTTAAAGCACTAAAAGCCTACTCCTCGATTTCATTCCTCATCATTTTTTCTTGTATTTGCAATTTAACTTTCAAATATGAATTGCAACATCTCCGACGCGGTAAAAAATTTAGAAAAATTTTGCCCTAGTGGTCAAAACACACGTAATTTGGGAGCCCCACGCATAAGCCTACTCCTCCTTGGAAAATCATATAGAAATGGTTCAATTTGTACATGAACTTCACCGCAAAGTCCTGGATTAAGGTTCGAACGGTAGCTTTTTTCCCAATGTTCCCTCCCCAAAGTCTCAGGAACACGACTTTTCGAATTTCTAGTTTTGGGAAATTTCTGAACTATAATATTTCTAAACCTACTTTTTTAGAACAAAATTCAAATTCAGAAAAATCCTGGTAGTTAAAAAACTCGTGACATATCCCTTTATCCACCGTTTTGGTTAGAATGCGTACACTACTCTTTTTAACGTGTTGATTTTAACGTTGTGGCTACGCATTCTAACCCAAAGGTGATAAAGGGATATCTCTACAAAATAGGCAATCAAAAAAAGTTATCTGAGAAATCTCAATTATCCGTCACCCTTAGATTGAAAACCTTTAATGTTCATACCCCGAAAAACGACTTTTCTTTGAAAAAATCGCAAACCCAAAAAAAAACATCTTATAAGCTTACAAACTTGGCAGAAATGTCTCTACAACATAGTTGTATCAACAAAGTATTATACGTGAAAGCTGAGATATATCGTCGCCCACATCCTTAAGTATTGTTTTCAGTTATTAAAGATTCATTAAGTTACTTAAAAAATATACTTAATGATGTTTTTAAGGCAGAAAAATGTACCTCCATTGTACTCAGTATATCCTTATCACTTTTTTGGTTAGAATGCGTTAGACCACTACTCCTTTTAACGTGTGATTTTAACTTTGTTGGCTATTCATTCTGACCAAAAGTGATAAAGGGGCAATATAATTGATCTTAAACGATTGAATTACAGTGCTTAATCTCCATTATTCATTTTCGACTGAAAGACTTTTTCAGTAACTTAAGGGGTACTGGTCGCTGGAATTGAACTTTTCGGATGAATAAATCAGCCCTAACGCGAGACAACTATGGGACAATTAAGATTAGCCATTCGTAGATCTACCCTTAATCTGTCAAAACCATGGTCAATATACTTTTTGTGTTTCGATAACACTCTGAGATACGTTACCGGTAAAGGATGTCTTCGAATCAATATTCAAAATCTATTCTCCTCCCAGGATTTATTTCGAAGCAGCTCAAAATTATAATATACTCCCGTTGACTTAATAAACTTTCAGGTCCTCTAGAAGCGTTTTTTAAAAAATCACTCAGTTTTTCTAGAAATTGCTATAAGAAAAACTAACACCGGATTTTGGCGATTTTAGCAAATTTTTTTCACCAAAAATTATCTCCTCCTAGGTTATATTTTGGATACCTTCGAAGTCGCGCAACACTAGCACGGAACCAAAGAGAAACTCCTCTAGAAGCGTTTTTTTCAAATTTCGACTCCACTCAAATATAATTTTTTGAAGGTCACTGTGAAAAAATTTCCGAAATATGCTTAGATTTTTCGAAAGGTAGTATCAAAGAAGCCACGAAAAGATGGTTTGGATCAAGGTTTGAAATTTTCAAGTTTTAGTGTTTAAATTAAAGTCAACCGTTAATTTTTTACTCTTTTTTGAAAAATACTTTAGAAAAAAATCGAAAACAAAACTACGAAAATTTTTTTGATAATTTGGTCGTACGCGGGCCGGCGGAGTGAAATCCGGCTTTAGGTGTGAAGGTTTAGCGAAAACTTTTCCGGCGGATAGTACGTAAGGCAAAGATAGGGGTTTATTTTCAAAACTTCCTAGCAAAAAGATAGGCGTTTTGAAAAGCCAAAATATAGGCTATTTGGAATTTCTGATACAAACTATTTAATTATTTGTCGTTTTCTATTTATCATACAGTTGATTTGCCTCAAAATCTGCACGCAATTTTTGTTCAATAAATCCCAGCAATTATTTTATAGGCAATTTTTTCACGATAGCTATTATAGTTCTTTCGTTTAGAAATATCAAGTTGAGACATCTCTGAAATATTCCTCTGCGATTATAAGTGCATGACACCACAGTCTACACCCATTTCGTTTGTGTGAGTGTATTTCATGACACAATTTAATTTCCAGGTCTGTCGATTAATTTCAACCCCAAAAAGCGGCAGACGTGCTCCAATCAAGTAAGTAAATATTTTCATCCAGAATATTAAATTTTCCGCATTGGTACGAATCATATATAAAATGTTCCTTTCTTTTTCAAAAAAACTACAGCTATAGTCCGTGTATTTGTTTTGACATCTTCAGATAAGTTGTTATTTTTTTTGGTTGAAAATGTCTTGCGACAATTTTCAAGTTTTTCCACTTCATTTCTCTCAGTAATAATATATTCAATTAATATGAATAAATATTTTTATTTCAATTATTTTAGTACGATTTTACAATGTTCCAGCAAATTTGGGCCATTTTTTCTCCGGAGAAAAAAAAATGGCCCAATTTAGCTTTTGTTGTTTTGGGCCATTTTTTCTCCAGTCAACGCTGTCTAGCCAGACTGGAGAAAAAAATGGCCCAATTTAAAAAACTACAAAAAGAACATGTAGGGAATTTATATATATTTGGCCGAAAAATCAATGAAATGCATTTTAGAAGCTAATTCATATTTACTGCGTGAGTTTCAGTATCCGATAAAGTAGTTTCTGAGGTTTTCAAAACACCGTCACTTTTGCATTTATGTTAAAAATGGAAAGCAAAAAAATCGCCTTAATTCTCACTTCTGACTCCTTTTAACTAAATTTATTTAATCTAGGACCTTGTTTTTATTGACCAATCAGAGCGTATTCTTCCCAGCCGTCCGGCGGATGGGGTGAAATCCGGCTTATAGGTGAAAGTCGGCAAAGGTGAAGGTTCTTGAGCGATAAAAAACTTTCACCTATCCGCCGACCCTGTCTGTATGGTTACACTTGGTTATCCTCCCAATCAATTTGGACCATTTTCAAAGCCCAAATGCCTTATAAACTAGCGACCAGTACCTCCTTAATTGGAGGACTTACGTTCAGAAAAAAAAATTTTTCCATTATATACTGAGTTCTTTAATTGGAGGTTATCTTTCTGCTTAAACAATCATTAAGCATTATTTTATACTTAATGGTCTTTAATAACTTGAAAACTAATACTTAATTTACATAAAAGTTATTTTCGACTCATCAACTTCTTTACAGCATTATGGAAAAAATTATTTTTTTTTTTTGAACTTAATCAAAAAAGTCTTTTTTCAGAAAAAACCAATAATACTTTTTTTCAAGTTTAACATTTTTTTTATGTTCACTAGAAAAGCTTTTGTGCATTACTGTATACTGGAGGGACCGAAAGTGTACACGATGAAACGGAATTATTAATCGGGAAAACGGTTAAAGGATGTGATTCGATGTAAAGAGCGTAGGCTATTATTAAACTGAAGGATATGTGAAAGTGTGACATATTGTGAATCCGAACTCTTATCGAACGCTTAGAGGAGATACTCTAGCCATGACTATATAATGTTAGTCTTTCGCTGAATCTCCCATGAGCGTTCTTTTATTAACAATCTAAGCTTGGAAATTTGAAAGCGACGTGCTGTATTTGATAGGTGGTGAAGTTTCTATTTAGGGTGGTGATCACTGGTTGCAATAACCTGATTTCGTAATAATTACAAAACAAAAAAATAATTTGTTTTTTATTTTCTGTTTCAGTATTTTTGTTGTAGCTAGACGAATTAGGAGGACCCATCTTGGTTAGGGACAAATTATCTCCTAACACGTGCATAAACCAATTTTTGTCATTCTAATAATTTTTTTTGAACAGAGATGAATGAAACAACAGGATAAAAGGCCTGGCTGATAGACTTACGGTTGCTTTACGAAATAGTTTTGTCGAAGTCCACAAAAGGACAACCGTTTGGCCGCAAAGCTAATTTAAATTTGAGGGAAGCCTTATTTTAAAAGAAAAATACAATTTTGATATTAATCGTTATTTTTATAACAAACAGAAAATCTTACTTTCACATCTTCCCTGAATACTCCGGCCCTGTATGATAATGTGTGTTTTCCGACACACAACGCAGGTATTCCGGAGTGTGAGAGGGTATTTACCTTTGATTTTTTAATTCAAAAAAAATTTCCAAGGACTAAAAAAAGTCCCCCTTAAGGTATAAAATCATGTGAGATTATGATTAGTCTCTCTCAAAACGCAATACCGGTGTTCCGCGGATTACGGTTACTGGTCGAGGTCAAAATCGAAAAAATATTTTCAAAACGGTTAATTTGCTCGGCTACCGATACAAAAAAACCGTCGGATATCTCTACCGGTTTTTGTCTTACAGGGGGGGGTTCCCTTAAAAAAAGCTATCTAAAGACTTACATCAATTTTTATTTTTATAAAAGTTTTGAAAAACTACTTATCGGAGGCTTTCCGGAAATAATTGACATGTCTGAGACATCCGATTGCCGAAGAATCTGAAAATCTTCTATCTCTATAGAAATAAAGATTTTTTCGAATTTTCCAGGGGGTGCTATGGACCTGCACCTTTCTACTTTGATAGTATTTAAACCTGATCGATGCAAAAAACACTAACAAACTCTAAACAATTTTTAAATTTCTCAATATAGGCGTATAATTTATAGCCCACATGTTTTTGTGATCAGACAGTTGACCTTGCCGTCTTTCAGTATTTGCCATATCGTTATAAAACATACGGATATTACGAATTGTATGGTTGTACAATGTATTGTAAACTAGGCCTGAAGTGTATTTTTCGGAAACGAAATAGTTTTGATCTAAAATGAAATGAACGCGAAACTTCGATGAATAAATTTTTGATAAAATATACAGCTAGCTTTTACATTTCTTCGGCCTTTCTCAGCTTATAGAACCTATAAGGTTACATTAATCACCCGAAATTTTATCAATCAAATTGCTTGTTGATAATTTAATTTTGTCTGCTAGTGCACCAAGCGGACCAGTGTTTTGTAAGTTTAAAGTGATTTAGAGACCTTTATATTTTTTTATGACTGAATTCTACAATCTTCCTACATTCGGATAAGCCCCGTATCCCCAAAAGAACCTTACGCCAATTTCACAATTTTAAGCCAAATTTGTGTCGATAATGAAACTTTGCTTATATGGCCTCGATAATATAAGAATGGTCCACTCGTTCCGGAAATCCGAGTCTGTGGATACAGATTCATTGATCTAAGTCTAGCATTTAATGGAAAAAAATATTTTTTTTCTGAACTTAATCTCCATGAAGTACTAAAAAAAGGTTTATAATATTTAATGATGTTTTAATAGAAAATGATTAACCTCCATTAAGTACTCAGTATATGAATGGCGTAAATGTTCAAAGAGAGTCTCTTTAATTAGAAAATGGCGTATATGTCCAAAAAGCGTTCCTAAAATTTCAAAATAGCGTAGATGTCCCAAAAGCGTTCCTTAAATTTCGAAATGGGGTAAATCTCCCAAGAGCGGTTCCCTAATTTCAAAATGGCGTTTATGTCCCAAGAGCGTTCGATAAGAGTTCGACTCAAAATTGTCTACACTTTCAGACCTTCAGTTTATAATAGCCTACGCTTCTTAACATCGATCACATCCCCCCTAACCGCTTGTTCATTATTATTATTTGTTCTCCAATCGTGTACACTTTCGGCCCCTCAGTATAATGCACAAAAGCAAAAAACTCTTAATGAACTTTATTTATTTGTGTGTACTTAATGTTAATTAATTCCGCCCCTTTTGCTTACATTATGTATTTATACATAAACAAAATTAAGTATTTCAACATTCCCCACATTATGTGTTAATATATAATGTTGAATATATGTGTTAATAAGCTACTTATCAAAGCACTCGAAATCAGCCTTCGATTTTAATTCAAATCATCCTTTTTTGGAAAGAATAAGATGCCATTTAAAAAATGTGAAAAATCTAATAAATTTGCTTAATTTGTCCATTATTTGATCATTTTGGCCATTTTTCGACCGGATTATTCAAAATTATTCTGTCTTTATCGACGTTAATTTGGCAAAGCTTACCGATAGGCATGATAAAAAACTTGAGCTAAAGGTATGACTCTGGGTATGATCCTTTTTATAAGTTTTAAGTCAAATAAGAAATCGAACAATTTTTCCAGATGTTTTACAATCTTAAATCCCACGAATTAAAATTACATATGAACCATTTAAGGGGGTGGCATAAGTCCAGCAGATTGGTACATTTTTTCAGAGCAATATATGAATATATGAAAGAAAACAAAATGTGGAAATTTATTTTTTTTATTTTTTATCGTCAACAAAAGTGTTCATTCTTACAAACGTTCACATTTTTTGGTTTTCTAAACATAACTAACTATAGTACAAAATACAAAAAACCACTTTTCCACTGTGCATTAATTTCCAACTTAACCCGACATAGAATTTTTTAAAGACGATATTAATAAACTTTCAGACATTGTCGGGTGTACTCCGCGTAATTAGTTCTCTAATTATCTGCAAAGTCTAAAAGATTCTTAAATATCAATTTGTTTTCCATAAAAAAGGCGTAAAAATTGGCAAAAAGTAGAGGAAAAACAGCTTTTTCTTTGAGATAAAAATTGACTTTAAAATTGCGCGTTTTGATGAATTAAAACATGTTCGACTCTTAAATAAAATGGCGGCCTATTCATCCATAGATTTATATTGAGATTTTCACAACCATAAACATTTCTAAACGATTCAGTGTCCGATGGCAACTATCGAGATGCACACAGTTCAAAGTTGTTAAAAATTTCATCAACAGTTCAAAATGATAAGCGCGGACTAACCGATTAGTTTGACATACGGCGATTTAATAGATACTAAAACATTTAATATGTGATTCTGCATATTTTTTATGTAGAGTTCAAAAAATTTCAGTTCAAATTTTCATAATTTTCTAAAAAGTCGATAAAATATTAAAATAAAAAATTGTTATGATTTTTCAAACAGCGGTCAGGAAAATATGTAGGAATCATGAAAAATGTTTTAACAGTGGTATTTTTTGGTTTTACGCCACAGATTCAGTTTATAAAACAAAAAAAATTTACACCAAAATGCGGAAAATTTTCATAATTGCTTTGATTTTTCAAATTTTACGATTTCAAAAAATGATAAACGCCGAACTCAATTGTTTCCTGAAATGGCATAAAAAATAATTTGTTATAAGCCTAAAACATATTTAAATCGGTTCAGCTAACTATAAATAGCAGAAAAAATATACTGACCTTACAATTTTCGTAAGGTTATATTGACTCCAGGATGCCAGGTTTATGCCACCCCTTAAACTCCTGGGATTTGAGATTCGAACAAAATTTTCTTCAGCTTTTAATTAATTTCACATTACTGATCCAATTTTTGGTAAATTTTTACTTGTAGCGCAAATTTTCCTTCAAGTTATAAGCTCCTACAATACTAATCAGGGGAACAAATAATGGTTTCCTAGATTAGAGTTGTATATAATATTTTTGTCAGAAATTTGATGAAAAATAGAAATTGATTCTCTTATTTTTAACCCTTAGCTTTTCCAGAACCATTTCTTCTACATACTTTTACTGCATCACTTTTATTGAGTTCTTCTGTGAATAGTTTGTAACAAAGTTGTCTTGATTTTCCTTTATACAGAATAAAATCATCAGCACAAGTTGGTTCCTTTCGGCCTGAATACCCTGAAAATCCTTTGGATGTTAATCCACTTGAAAATCCAGAAGAACTTCCATAAGAACTACTGCCTAAAGACGTACCAAAAAAACTCATTTTATTTGACTTTGCTTAGTGAAAACTTGAAAAAGTGCAAACTTCTCTTTATATAGAAAAATTTTCGAAATTAAATTGACAAGCTGGTAAACATTAATTTGAAATTCCAATCATAACATAATCGGAAATATTTATAAATGGAGATTTCGCGACTCTTTAATAAAGAGTCTTAATGTCTAAATATTGCACGCAATTTTAACTTTATTTGATCAGCGATTTAAGTCGAGATTCATCAGTTTCGAGGGAATTTATACTACCTTGCAGTTGATGTTTAATGATAGATGGTAATTTTTTAAAAACAATACTCATCGTTATAAAAGGGAAAGGGAATCAAACACTTTTCCACCAACGAACGCCAGCTAAAAAAACGTGGAACTTTTGTTATGAAATACATTTTTTTCATAAAATTTAATCACAAAAGTGAAAAACGCGCCAAAAAGAGAAATTTAAAAAAGGCGATATTTTTTTCGAATATGCTAGAAGATTTTATTTGAAATAAGGAATTTCAAAGGTCTAAAATGGGTATCGATTTTTGTCCCATCTTCTAGAAAAAATTTTTCCGGCCATTTTAAGATCAAAGATTTTTTTCGTTTTGGAAATTTTTTCAAACAAAATTTTTTTTTAACCCTACCTGCACGCGATGTCATATTACGTACCTGCACCTGAGTGTTTTAAAACACACGATGAGTATGTTATCTCAAAAAATGGCTGATTTCAAAAAATAACATTTCAGAAAGTGAGTTAAGCGTATGGTGATTCCTAATTTGAAATATTCCCGATAAAACATTAGCCAAGCAGGGCTTCAAGGATATTATTCAGATTAGCCAGTTTGTAGAACTAGCCTTCATCTTGCGTAAAACATGTGTCAAAACTTTTTTGCATGCATANAGAGATAGTGTTTCCAAAATATAACTAGGAGGAGGATAATTTTTGGTGAAAAAAAATTTTGCTAAAATTCGCCAAAAATTCCGGTGTTAGTTTTCTGCCAATTTCTTAGAAAAAACTGAGTGATTTTTTTAAAAAACGCTGTCTAGAGGACCTGAAAGTTATAAGTCATACCGGGAGTTATATTATAATTTGAAGCTGCTTTCTAAATAAATCCTGGGAGGAGATAGATTTTTGAATTTGATTCGAAGGACACCTTTACCGGTAACGTAATCTCAGAGTGTATCGAAACACAAAAAGTCATTTGACCATGGTTTTGACAAGATTAAGGGTAGAGTCTACGACATGGCTAATCTTAATTGTCCATAGTTGTCTCGGTTAGGGCTGATTTATTCATCCGCGAAAAGTTCAATTCCGCGACCAGTACCCCCTTAAGTTACTGAAAAAGTCTTTCAGTCGAAAATGAATAATGGAGATTAAGCACTGTATTCAATCGTTTAAGATCATTTATATTTGCCCCCTTTATCACTTTTGGTTAGAATGAATAGCCAACAAACGTTAAAATCCACACGTTAAAAGGAGTAGTGGTTACGCATTCTAACCAAAAAGTGAATAAAGGATATACTGAGTACTTAATGGAGGGGTTATCATTTTTCTGCTTAAACATCATTAAGTATTATTTTTTTAAGTAACTTAATGATCTTTAATAACTGAAAACAATACTTAAGGATGTGGGCGGCGATATTCTCAGCTTTTCACGTATAATACTTTTTGATACAAAACTATGTTGCTAGAGACATTTTCTGCAAGTTTTTTTAACTTATAAGATTTTTTTTTGGGTTTTGCGATTTTTTCAAAGAAAAGTCGGGTTTTTCGGGGGTATGGAACCAATTAAAGGTTCTCTCAAATCTAAGGGTGCGGATAATTGAGATGTTCTCAGCATTAACTTTTTTTGATTTGCCCCTATTTTGTAGAGATATCCCTTTATCACCTTTTGGTTAGAATGCGTAGCCACAACGTTAAAATCACACGTTAAAAGAGTAGTGGGTACGCATTCTAACCAAAACGGTGGATAAGGGAGATATGTCACTGAGTTTTTTTAACTACCAGGATTTTTTCTGAATTTTGAATTTTGTTCAAAAAAAGTAGGTTTTTAGAAATTGTATAGGTTCAGAAATTTCACCAAAAAACGAGAAATTTCGAAAAGTCGTGTTTCCTGAGGACTTTGGGGAGGGAACATTGGGAAAAAAGCTACCGTTTCGAACCTATAATCCAGGCTTTGCCGGTGAAGTTCATGTACAAATTGAACCATTTCTATATGATTTTCCGAAGGAGGAGTTAGGCTTTTGCGTTGGAGGCTCCCCAAATTACGCTTGTTTTGACCACTAGGGCAAAAATTTTTCTAAATTTTTTACCGCGTCGGAGATGTGCATTCATATTTGAAAGTTAAATTGCAAATAACAAGAAAAAATGATGAAGTGAATGAATCGAGGAGTAGGCTTTTTAGTGCTTTTAAGGACGCCTACTAAAAACCATTTTCGTTAGCGTGGTTGAGGGTATTCAGATGCTTCCTGAATAGTACTGGCAACTTCCTTTAAGAGTTGTATACCGTATTGGAAAAAAAATAAATTATTTCTGAAGCCAGGTTTTCTCATAAATTCGCTTTGAAAATGTGAACAAAAAGGAGCCCAATTAGCGGTCGCCCACTATCCTTAATTTACATAAAGTATTTTTCGACTTATATAACACTTTTCTTTCAGATTTAATGGAAAAAAATATTTTTTTTCGTTGAACTTATCTCCATGATACTAAAAAGTTTAAATATTTGAATGATGTTTTAATAGAAAATGATTAACCCTCCATTATAGTATCAGTATATTGAATGGGCGTAAATGTTCCATAAAGAGAGTCTTCTGTAATTAGAAAATGGCGTATATGTCCAAATAAGCGTTCCTAAAATTTCAAAATAGCGTAGATGTCCCAAAAGCGTTCCTTAAATTTCGAAATGGGGTAATCTCCCAAGAGCGGTTCCCTAGTTCAAAATGGCGTTTATTGTCCAAAGCGTTCGATAAGAGTTCGACTCAAAATTGTCTACACTTTTCAGACCTTCAGTTGTTATTAATAGCCTACGCTTCTTAACATCGATCACTCCCCCTAAACCGCTTGTTTCATTATTATTATTTGTTTTCTCCAATCGTGTACACTTTCGGCCTCAGTATAATTGCACAAAAGCAAAAACTTCTTTTAATGAACTTATTTATTTGTGGTTGTTACTTTAATGTTAATTAATTCCGCCCCCTTTTGCTTACATTATGTATTTATACATAAACAATTAAGTATTTTCAACATTCCCCACATTATGGTGTTAATATTATAATGTGAAATATATGTCTGTTTAATAAGCTACTGTATCAAACGGCGACCTGCGAAAGTCATGCCCCTTCGATTTTAATTCAATCATTCCTTTTTGAAGAATAAGATTGCCATTTAAAACAATGTTGAAAAATCTAATAAATTTGCTTAATTTGTCCCATTAATTTGATCATTTTGCCATTTTCTCGACCGGATTAGTTCAAAATTAATTCTGTTCTTTATCGACGTAGTAATTTGGGCAGACAGCTTACCGATAGCATGATAAAAACTGAGCTAAGGTATGACTCTGGTATGCATCCTTTTATAGTTTTAAGTAAATAAGTAATCGAACCAATTTTTCCAGATTGTTTTTACTCCACATCTTTAAATCCCACGAATTAAAATTACATATGAAACCATTTAACGGGGGGGTGCATAAGTCAAGCCAGATTGGTACATTTTTTCAGAGCCAATATATTGAATATATAAAGAAAACAAAATGTGGAAATTTATTTTTTTTATTTTTTATCGTCAACAAAAGTGTTCATTCTTACAAACCCGGGTCACATTTTTTGGTTTTCTAAACGTAACTAACTATGTAACAAAATACAAAAAACCACTTTTCACTGTGCTTAATGTTCCAACTTAACCCGGACTATAAGAATTTTTTTAAAGACGATATTAATAAACTTTCAGACATTGTCGGGTTTTGTTACTGCCGCTGTAATTAGTTCTCTAATTACTCTGCCAAGTCTAAAATTCTTAAATATCAAGTTTTGTGTTTCCATATAAAAGGGTAAAAATTTTGGCCAAAAAGTAGAGGAAAAACAGCTTTTTTTGAGATAAAAATTGACTTTAAATTGCGCGTTTTGATATTAAAAATGTTCCTCTGACTATTAAATAAAATTGGCGCCTATTACATCCATAATTTTATTGAGAGTTTTCACAACCATAAAATTTCTAAAGGATTCAGTGCGAATGGCACTTATCGAGTGCACAGTTCAGTTTTAAAAATTTCATCAACAGTTTTCAAAATGATAAATGCGCGGACTTACCGATTAGTTGTGACATACCGGCGATTTAATAGATACTAAAACATTTAATATGTGATTCTGCATTATTTTTTATGTAGAGTTCAAAAATTCAGGTTCAAATTTTTCATAATTTTTCTTAAAAAGTCGATAAAAATATTAAAATTAAAAAATTGTTATGAATTTTTCAAACAGCGGTCAAGAAAATATGTAGGAATCATGGAAAAATGTTTTAACGTGGTTATTTTTTATTGGTTTTACCCACAGATTTCAGTTATTAAAACAAAAAAAATTTTACAAACAAAATGCGGAAAATTTTCATAATTGCTTTTGATTTTTTCAAATTTTTACGATTTCAAAAAATGATAAACCCGAACTCAATCTTTTCCTGAAATGGCATAAAAAATAATTTGTTATAAGCCTAAAACATATTTAATCGGTTCAGCTAACTATAAATAGCAGGAAAAATTATACTGACCTTACAATTTGGGTTCGTAAGGTTATATTGACTCCAGGATGCCAGGTTTTGCCACCCTTAAACTCCTGGGATTTTGAGATTTTCGAACAAATTTTCTTCAGCTTTTTAATTAATTTCACATTACTGAATCCAATTTGTGTTAAATTTTTACGTGTAGCGTGGCAAATTTTCCTTCATCAGCTTGATAAGCTTCCTACAATTACTAATCAGGGAACAAATAATGGTTTCCTGATGGGAGAGTTGTATATTAATATTTTTTGTTCAGAAATTTGATGAAATAGAAATTTGATTCTCTTATTTTTTAACCCTTAGCTGTTCCCGAACCATTTTCTTCCGTACATACTTGTTACTGCATCACTTTTTCATTGAGTTGTTCTGTGAATAGTTTGTAACAAAGTTGTTCTTGATTTTCCTTTATACAGAATAAAATCATCAGCACAAGTATGGGTTCCTTTTCGGGGGGGGGGGGGGCCCTGAATACCCTGAAAATCCTTTGGATGTTAATCCATTTGGAAAAATCCAGAAGAACTTCCATAAGAACTACTGCCTAAAGACGTACCAAAAAAACTCATTTTATTTGACTTTTGCTTAGTGAAAACTTTGAAAAAGTGCAAACTTCTCTTTATATAGAAAAATTTTTCGAAATTTAAATTGACAAGCTGGTGTTAAACAGTAGTTTTGAAATTTCAATTATAACATGAATCGGAAAATATTTATAAATGGAGATTTCGCGGACTCTTTTAAATAAAAGAGTTTCTTTAATGTCTAAATATTGCACGCAATTTTAACTTTATTTGATCAAGCGATTTAAGTCGAGATTCATTCAGTTTCGAGGGAATTTATACTGACCGTGCAGTTGATGTTTAATTGATAGATGGTAATTTTTTAAAAAAACAATACTCATCGTTATAAAAGGGAAAGGGAATCAAACACTTTTCCCACCAACGAACGCCAAGCTAAAAAAAACGTGGAACTTTTGTTTATGAAATACATTTTTTTCATAAAATTTTAATCACCAAATAGTGAAAACGCGCCCAAAAAGAGAAATTTTAAAAAAGGCGACTATTTTTTTTTCGAATATGGCTAGGAACGCATTTTTATTTTGATAAGGAATTTCAAGGTCTAAAATGGGGTATCGATTTTTGTTCCCATCTTTCTAGAAAAAATTTTTTCCGGCCATTTTTAAGATCAAAGATTTTTTTTCCGGTTTTGGAAATTTTTCTCAAACAAAATTTTTTATTTAACCCTACCTGCACGCGATGTTTCATATTACGTACCTGCACCTGAGTGTTTTTCAAAACACACGATGAGTATGTTATCTCAAAAAATGGACTGAGTTCCAAAAAATAACATTTTCAGGAAAGTGAGTTAAGCGTATGGTGATCCTGAATTTGAAATATTACCGATGTAAACATTAGACCAAGCAGGGCTTCAAGGATATTATTCAGATTAGCCAGTTTGTAGAACTGCCTTTCATCTTGCCGTTAAAACATGTTGTCAAAACGTTTTTGGCATGCATACACTCCCGACACATAAGCGAGACAGGGAGACCTAAGCCAAAACAGAAAATCTATCTCCTCTTAGGTTTTATTTTGAAATAAACCTAAATTTTAACATAATCTGTATAATTAGTATTCTGTGGAAGCGTTTTTGTCGATAAGTGCTATATTTTTTCTAGAATATGCAATAAACCACCATTTTTTAGACTTTGTTCATCGGAAAATCTATCTCCTCATTGGTTAAATTTCAAAATTCACTCAAATTTTTGAAAAAGGTAGCTCAAAACAAATAAAAACTTATGTGGAGCCGTTTTTTTCAATTTCTACCTCAAACTCAAAATATAAATTTTTAAAGGTCACGTGAAAAAATTTTCGAAGAAAATTTGCTTTGATTTTTTCGAAAGTAGGCTCAAAAGAAAGCTGGGAAAACACTGAAGAGAAAATTGGCTTACGTCAAGCCNATTTTCCACTTAATTTTGAAAAAAATACTCATAAAAAATTAAAAAACCTCAAAAATTTCGAATTTTTTTTTGTTCTTATTTGGGTTTTTTTGTGCTTTTAAAACATTAACGATTGATTTGGTGCACTTTTAGGACATAATAACTGCAGAAAATGTAGGAAGCACCATACCTTTAATTTGACCAGGTGGTGTCGGATAACAAAAAAAATGCAAAACATTTTCGCTTCAAAGTATAAGTATATTCATAGATTCAAATTTGGTCCCAGTCACGAGATAGAATAAATGGCTTTTTTCACCACCAGATGGTGCTGGATGTCAAAATAAATAATATCAAAACATCCCTCTCCGAAAGTTAGCCTTATAAGTATATTTGTAGATTATTATCTGGTTCCAGTGCTATTTTAACTGCATAAAACATAAAATTGCATCCAAATAATTTATTTCCGGTATGATGAGCAATTTCTGAAACTCACCAAAATTCTTGAAATTGAAAATAAGGGGAACTTTCGGGGTCTGTTCCGATATTCCGGTGGCCAAAATGAGAGTACAATGGAACTGCCCGAGCACTTTTCTGCCATAGTGCAGCACAGAGACAAAAGCGCGACCTAGAGGTATTAAGGGGGCGCTATTATGAAAACGCTTAAATAAGTATCGCGCGATTTAATAAAGTTTAAACTTGAATTTGATAAATTAACTTTATATAATAGTCTGAAATTTCATAAATTAATTTTTATAAATAAAGCATAAATAAAATAAAACTTTTTATTGAAAAATAGAAAAGTGAGTTTACAGAAAAGTGTACAGAAATTAAAATTTGAGGTGATAAATTGGAATCATGTTTTTGGTCCTTTTATCGAGACGTATGTAATCCATCTCGATGGCAGAAAATGTTTCGACATGTGTCCAGAAATTTTTAAAAGTTTTGGCTAGGGTAAACAAGACCGCAGGATAGTTCTCATGTTCTTTAGAAAGATACATATGTCCTTGATTCTTTTTCCGGTTTTGAATCAGAACATGCATTTTCGGTATGTTTCATCTGGCATGATTGTTTAATAATCGCTGCTCTGGTTTGTGTATAGCCAAAACCTCTCGCCAAAGCTCCTCCGGAACCAAATCTACACCATTGCTGATTATAAGCTTTTATTTCATGAGGTTCTTCTACGGCCAGTTCTTCTACAGCATCGTCCATTCTTGGTTGTTTATTAAGCGGGACTTGGTTCTGGCAAGAAGCAGTATGTTCGCCTTTTCCCGTATTTTGCTTGACAGCCCAATCTGCCGCTGAATCTTCGTTTAAAATTTTTGTGGCCAAAAAATATTTTTTTGTTTTTTCACACCGTTCATTCTGTATCAAATCAGAATTATTTGGTGTAATTTTCAAAGTTGCCGGACATTTTTCGATTTAGAATACATACATCTCAAATTAACAGATGATTTATTAACGGAAGACTGGTGGTACTAGTAATAATTCCGGTTTTCCTTAAAATGAAAAACGTAGGAATTATCACGCTGACCACGAGTTACGTGTAAAATAAATGGATTAAGTCTAGTACCATTTTCGGTGGTTAAATTATCCAAATATGGAACAACTAATCTGTTCATTTTCAGTTTGAATACAAATAGTATTTTTGTTTCTTATATAGTCTGAAAACGCCTCAAACGGATGCTATCAGCTGAGGTCACATTTTTAATTTTTGTCATTTTCAGAGTTATTTTTTAAAGCAGGACATATGTTCCGAAAGTTTCGTTTTTGATCGCCGCTCTCACACCTTTATTTTCAATTTGAGCGGTTCCTTCAAAGATAATTACCTTCATTAAAAATTGACGCCTCTCCCTCTTAAATTTTCAGGTTTTGCACCTGGCGCCTTCACCTCCTTTTATTTTGATGTTTTGCTCTTGGCTCCCATTTTTCCGCTTCACTTTGCGCTTGTGCTCTCAACACCTTTTGTGAGAAAAAAGTGCTCGGGCAGTTCCCTTGTTTTTTTGTTAATAATTAACTTTTATTTGCTTTTTCAGATGAAAAATTAAAAATTGCAACAGTTCTGAATACAGATTAAATAAAGAAAAATTATACAGTATAATAATTTTAAAGCATATCCTGAAACCATTCTACTGCCCATTCTCTGCTTATTTTCAGTAAGGAATATTTAGAAATAAACGTAACAGCGTAATTCGCTAACTTTATCCAGCTCTAAAAGTTGCAAATGAGGAGCTAGCGCTCTTTTTTTTCTGCAATCCATTTCTTTTATTTAGGGCACAATGACCACCCAGTTAGCCACAATGAACGGTCAAAGTTGAAGATCAATTTTTCTATGAGAACTAGATAGCTGAACCCTCTCAAATCATGAAATTTGATTTTGCTTTCTAGCATCCTTAGTATACATAATTAACCCATGGTTGTTAATACCGTCACCAGAAAGTTGATTACGAGGAATCTTTTAGTGGTATTTCCAAAGCGATTGATTAACCCCTCTCAAATAATATTAATGTATTCTGTATCTCTAGCCCTCTCAGCGTACATAATTCATCTATGGACCATAATATAATCTAATGGACCTAAAATTTTCCTCGTAATCATTTCTGGTGACGGTATTAACAACCATGGGTTAATTATGTATACTAAGGGTGCTAGAAACCAAAATAAAATTTCATGATTTAGGCTATGGTTCATAACATAGGCTATGGTTCATGACATAGGCTATGGTTCATAATACATTCATTGGAAAGTCGGCCTGATGATCATATGGGTGGTATTTGCAAACAAATGTGATAATCTCGAAATTGACCTTTAATTTTGACCGGACATTGTGATTCACCGGGTGGTTATTGTGCCCTTAATTGAAGAACCCCAAACATAATGAGCTTTATCTCCTGCTTGCAGAAAAATGCACTAGCTTCTAATATGCAACTTTCAGAGCTGGATTAAGTTAGTCATGAAAATACGACCTTCAAATTTTTTTGTTTGAAAAAATTTCAAAAACGAAGAAAATCCTTAGTGTTAAAATGACCAGAAAAAAAACTTTACAAGAAGGGCCAATAAAATCGATACCCATTTTTAACTTTTAAAATTCCAGATTTCAAATCGTCTTAATCGAATGCGCTCATCATTTGGTGAAATAACCCACGGAATAAGCATGTAATTTCACAGAAAAACCTCTTTTTTAAAAAGCTATTTCACCTTAACTGCATTATTCGATTAATTTTTAAACTGCAAAGAAAAGTTTCGATTTTTTGTGTTTCTAAATACTACACGATATAAGAAAATGTTTGCTAGTTTATTGCCAGTTTGAGGCGACGATAAAATTTTATTTGAAATTGTTGTGACAGAAAGAATCCAAGTGCCCGTCTGAGTCAGACAGTCTGCCAGCCAGACAGTCTGTCAGATTCTGTGAGATACCAGATTTTAAGGATGATTACAGTCCCTCGACCCTTTAAATGACAAAAAAGACTCATAAAGGGGGTACTGGTCGCTGAAAGTGAATTTTCTCAATAAAAAATTAGCCGTACAGGGCTTTTAGGACACTTCTCAGATTAGCCATCTTGTGAAACTATCTTCTAGCTTGTGGAAAAAGATCACAAATTTTGTTGTATGCATACACTCCTTCACACATAAGCAACACAAGAGGACCTAAGACAAAATGGTAGAACTATCTCCTCCCAGGTTTTATGTCGAAATTAGTTAAAATTTTGACATAACTTGTATAAGTGGTAGGCCAAATTTTATCTCAGGCAGTTTTCCAAATTTTGCTAAAAATTTTTTAAGTTATGGAAAAAACCACCGTTTTTAGGCAATTATTCGTCGGAATACTATCTTCTCTTAGGAAAAATTATAAAAATTTTTCTTTTTATTTTTAAAAGCTACTTCATACTCGAAATATGTTTTTTGAAGAACCAATCAGAAAAATAACTGCTCCGATCATTCAAAAGAAAGGCCTCGGAACACTGATGAGAAAAACTGCTTATGTCAACCCGATATTTCCAGTTTTAGTGGTCAAATTCGAACAAATGTAATTTTTTAAGTTAATTTTGAAAAAAATACTTAGAAAAAATGGAAAAAAACGCGAAAGTTTCGGAATTTTTTTTTTGATGATTATATAAAACCAGCGACCTATGCCCCCTAAAGACGTCAAAGAATAATACGAGTGCGGTAAGGGGAAGCTTTTTAACAGATCAGGTACTGTAATCAATTTCAGTCATATGAAGATATATTTTTATCTGATTTCATGGCAGCCAAACGGTCGTACAATTTTATTTTGAAAGAATTTTTCAAGTTTCCAAGCCCAAGTCCCCTTTCGGGATTCCTAAAAATTTGTATTAAAGTTTCAGAAATAAAAATTAATTTGAATAAATTCCTGAGTTACCTTAGTTTTGTCAGAAATTAGATTTGGAAATCCTGCTTTCCTACATCTAAAAGTTGTCAATTTTATAAATTTGATAATTTCGTCGTGAAAATTTATCAAGTAAGAGCACATATTTTGAGATATCCAATCTTCGTCTAGAAACCTTCCATCATCAAGGTCATTTTGTAAGCTATTTTTGGATAACTGACGACACTTTCACTATAAATAATTTAAGAAAACTGTATTGTCAGATACCTAATCTTAAAGATAGCAAGTCAATGTCAGCAACCGCATAAGGTATAGATTTGCCCAAGTGTTTCAGACCAAGTTCGACTGATTCTCGTCCACATCTTTTTCTATTAACAGCATAAGTTTAAAAATATACAGTATGTCCTATATTGTCATGAAAGGGGAGTCCGTAACTTTCCCCTGAGAGCTAATTAGTCGCGACAAATCATATCCTGATTAAACCTTAAATGTACAAAAATCTCTGACCCACGCTTTAAATACGTCACTCACCTATTTGAATTAAGTGATTTGCGTGAGTTAGATATTTTCAAGGATATTTGTTACGGAGCGGCGTGGCGGTAGGTAGTTAACATGTTCTTTCCGATGTACCAGATTACAGTGTATTTACACTAACTCAAAACGGAGCGGTGAGATTTTAAGATTATTATAAGACAAAAAATCACGTAGTATATCAATCATTTTCAGGAAAGGTTATACAATCCCGATTAATGAATCTTAAATATTGTAAAATAAAACCAACATTGGACCAATATTTGAAAAAACGAAATTCATTGTATGCTCAAAATCACTAAATGCATATCATAAATGAAGGATCTGGGATAGAAAAATTCCTGAAAACTTGCAATTAATTAAACTTTCATGAACGAACTGTCAATCTCCTTTCTGCACAGATGCAAATTTCGAAAAGGGACTTTCGACATAAGTAAAGCGCAATATCTGATAAATTTACCTATTTAAATCATTGAGAATTTCGCTACACCATCCCGGCCTCGTTTATGAAAAAATACTAACAAAATATATTTTTACATTATCTTTTGGTTTTTGAGACATAAAAATTATATTTTTATTTGAACATTAGTTCGTGTTTATTTGACGTTTCGGCTAAACAGCCATATTCCAGTGTTATGAACAGACAAAAAATATTTCAAAACGAGAACTTTTGCGAAACAAAAATGGTGCGTAATCGAGCCTCAGTTGAAATTGCCTTAATTAAAGCCCGATTACGGTGTGTTAAGTAACTGATGTGTCAGCAATTGTACTAGTATCAAAAGAAATGGCATGCATTTATGTGGGTACCTGTACATTACGAGTTGGTTTTTTGAGAGAAATAAGTATGTCTTCGTAGGTTTCTCGAAAACCTTTATGGTACAAATTTTTCCTCAATAATTTTAAAGTGGTTTTCAAATATTTGTCTTTGAAGTGGTAGTGGTGAGTAGTCTTGATCTACTTTGTATTTATCACGAACTTTTTTGTCATAATGTTCACAATAATTATAATTATCGTAAAGAGCTCCTTTTTTATTACGGCTGTGTTTTAAATACGTTCATATGTTTGTGACGAACCGTGTGAGGCAACCTATATCGGTGAAACTCAGCAAATACTTCGTGAACGTATTTTACAACATAGACGTAATAAGGATGGGGCTCTTTACGATAATTATAATTATTGTAAACAGTATGACAAAAAAGTTCGTGATAAATACAAAGTAGATCCAGACTACTCACCACTACCACTTCAAAGACAAATATTTGAAAACTACTTTAAAATTATTGAGAAAAATTTGTACCATAAAGGTTTTCGAGAAACCTACGAAGGCATACTGTATTTTCTTCTCAAAAAACACTAACTTCTAATTGTACAGGTACCATAAATGCATGACATTTCTTGAAACTAGTACAATTGCTACACATCAGTTACTTAACACACATCGTAATCGGGTTTTATTATATATTTCAACTGAGGCTCGATTACGCACCAATTTTTGTTTCGCAAAAGTTCTCGTTTTGAAATATCTTTTCTCTGTTTATAACACTGAATATGGCTGTTTAGCTGAAACGTCAAAATAAACACGAACTATGTTTGAAATAAAAATATTTTTACATTGTTCTTGTTCGAAAATAAAAAAAATGTTAATGGATTTCGTGCCTCGGGATCTTTTTAGATCCGTCTAAATTATCAAATTCACGGTTCTTACTTTGAATCGGATTTTGGCCCAACCAATACTGATTGCTTTGTGAGTTTTCTCTGGTATCTCTTCAACTTTTTAGCAGTGCCACTTTTTTTTACGTTTTTCAAAATTCCTTTGCGAAAGTCGTAAGAAAATTCGTACTTGGTTCCAGAAAGCATTTTCTAAATACTGATTAGCACATTTTTTGAAAAGTTTTAAAAGTACCTCTATTGCGCTATGAAGGATTCCAAAAATTTGGTAAGGTTGTCTTTGACGGCAGCCAACACCAATATCAGAATAAGAATTTTTACAAAGGCATCCATTTGAAATTGATAAATATGAGTTGGGATCGGAACAATTAACGCCAAACATCGGATCAAATTCTATATCGTCTGAAGATATAGAATTATACCAAAATAAATGTTTCAGATTTATAATTGGGTTGATTACAAAAATAAAATTAGTATATCACCGAAAAATCAAGTTTGCAAAATAAAATCGTTTTTAACACAAAAATTAACTGACTTTTGGTATAGTCCGAAAAAATAAGATCCAGCACCAGAATGGGAAAACCTTTTTTCCCTAATTTTGAAATTCTTTCTACTCCTCTCTTGATTTTATGACAGAAACTTAAATTTAGTAAAAATTTGACACTGAAGGATACGCGCAGAACCATTGTCATAATCCTAATTGTTGCCCCTTGTTTGTTCGTAAACCCAATTCTAAGTTCCGAACATCTCAAAATTTTGGCAAAATCATAATTGAAAATTTTAAAATCGCGATACAATTACTTTTTTGATGACCATTGTGAATGAATAGACCATAATATAACTAATAAATTGTAAGTTTAGATACCTAAAATTTCATTTTCGCCAGATATTTCAAACTGAAGTGCAAGATTTGTGTTGTTCAATTGTGTTGCAAGTTCCTGTTGTATTATCTCTTGTAAATCAAAATTATCAGCCTGAAATATTTCTTATTGATTAAAGTTTAGCCATTGAAATGGTAAATTTCCTAACTTAGCGACAACGTGTAAATTTAGAATTCGCTATTAAAATCGAAGGTTAATTAGCTTACACATTTTAACCGAGATGAATATCATGTATGCGGCTTTTCTAAAAACTAAAATAATATTTACATCTTTTTTGTCGAACAATTTTTCGACGGAAAATTGTGCATTTAAAATAACTTCGTCGGTTGATCGTTTTTTTCGGTTTTCAAATGTTAGCGTGTATGAACTTGTATTGGATATTTGCGCCATAACTATATTGAAAGCATTTCTATCAAAAGAGTTACTTTTTAATGATTAAAATTTTGACTGAATTTAACTATAAACAACATAGTAAACACAAAAGTCAAAATTTTTCATTACTTCGCAAGCCGAAATAAGTAAATTAGAAAAAGCTGCCATTTTTGGTCAAAAAATTTATATTTTAGAAATGTGGGTAGTAAAAATAATAACCCTGTTCTGATCGCTTCCATTAAGTCATCTGTTGATAAATTTGATAAATTCTCGAAATGAATTAGCAATTTCATCGTAGAATTATTTCGAACTATTACGTTGCATGATTTTTTTCCATTACACGATTCAACTGCTGGTCGAGTTGTCCCACGAACACATCCACCTCCATCACAAACTTGATATCGTGTTCTAAATCCGTTATAACCACAAGAAACAGAACATTCTGTCCAAGAATCAATAAATGTCCAAATTTCGGACTCGGTCGATTTTGTGGTTGTAACTGTCGTTGTGGTTGTACTTGTGATTTTACTTGTGGTTGTACTTGTGGTTGAACTTGTGGTTGTACTTGTGGTTGAACTTGTGGTTGTTCTTCTGGTTGTACTTCTGGTTAAAGTTGTGGATGTACTTGTGATTGTTACTGTTGTGTAACTTGTGGTTGTAGTTGTGATTTCACTTGTGGTTGTACTTGTGGTTGAAGTTCTGGATGTACTTGTGGTTGTAACTTGTGCTTGTATTGGTGCTTGTACTTGTGGTTGAAGTTTGTGGATGTAATTGTGGTTGAAGTTGTGGTCGGAATTGTGGTTGTACTTGTCTTTGAAGTTGTGGTTGTTATTTCGGTTGTAGTTGTGGTATTTCTTGTGGTTATAGTTGAGGTTTTTTTTGTTGTTCTAGATGTGGTTGTTGCTGACAAAATTGAACTTGTCATGTCAGGACTAATAGTGACGTTGTCTTCAATAATTGTTGGTATGGAGTCCACAGTCGTTAATAATTCTGTCACAAAAGCTTCAGTTGTTCCAAAAAGTGACAGATCAATATCGGTAAATAAATCTGGTTGTTTTTTTGATGTGATAGTGGTTGTGCTTTTGATTGTAGTTTTGATTGAACTTGTGTTTTGGGTTCTAATTGTCGTTGTTATTAAAGTTGTGGTCGTTGTTTCCGTTGTAGTGTTGGTTGATGTTGCGGCAAAAATTGTGGTTTTACTTGTGTTTGTGGATGTTCTCATTGAAGTTGTCGTTTTTGATACTGTTGGGATTGTACTTGTAGGTTCATTTTTCAATTCAGTTGTGGTTGCTGTTGCGGTCAAAATTTTGGTTGTACTTGCGTTTTTAGTTGTTGTTGTGTTTGTTGTTTTGGTTGTTGTTGACGAACTTGAACTTGTCTTTTCAGGACTAAGTGTGATATTATCTTCGATTGTTGTGTTTATTGAGTCACCATTTGGGAATAATTCTGTCAAAGAAGCTTCAGTTGTATCAAAAATTGAGAGTTCAATATCGGTGAATAAATCCGGTTGCTTTGTAGTTGTGATGGTAATTGTTCTTTGAATTGAATTTGTGGTTGTAAACTTGGTTGAACTTGTGTCAGCAGTTGTGGTTGTGATTAAAGTTGTGATCGTAGTTGCTTTCGTTGAACTTGTGGTTGATGTTGAGGTGGAAGTTCTGGTTGTTGTTTCAGTTTTACTTGTGCTTATTGTTGTTGTTATGTTTTTAGTTGTGATTGAACTTGTTGCTGTTGTTGTGGTTTCAGTTGTTGTTGTAGTTGTGATTGTTGCTGACGAACTAGAACTTGTCTTGTCAGGATTAAGGGTTACATCATCTTCAAGGGTTGTGAGTATTGAGTCATCAGCCGTGAATAATTCCGTCACAGAAGCTTCAGTTGTATCAAAAAGGAACAAATCAGTATCGGTTGATAAATCTGGTTGTTTTAAAGTTGTGAAAGTGGTTGTGTGTTTGTTTGTTGTTGTGTTTGAAGATGGGGTTGAACTTGTTATTTTAATTGTTGTTGTGTTTGTAGTTTTGGTTGTTGTTGACAGACTTGAACTTGNCTTTTCAGGACTTAGTGTGATATTATCTTCGATGGTTGTGAGTATTGAGTCACCATTTGTGAATGAATCTGTCACAGAAGCTTGAGTTGTATCAAAAATTGAGAGTTCAATATCGGTAAATAAATCCGGTTGCTTTGTAGTTGTGATGGTAATTGTGCTTTTAATTGAAGTTGTGGTTGTAGACTTGGTCAAGCTTGTGTCAGCAGTTGTTTTCGTTGAACTTGTGGTTGATGTTGGGGTGAAAGTTCTGGTTGTTGGTTCAGATTTACTTGTGCTTATTGTTGTTGTTGTTATGTTTGTAGTTGTGATTGTACTTGTTGCTGTTGTTGTGGTTTCAGTTGTTGTTGTAGTTGTGATTGTTGCTGACGAACTTGAACTTGTCTTGTCAGGATTAAGGGTTACATTATCTTCAATGGTTGTGAGTATTGAGTCATCAGCCGTGAATAACTCCGTCACAGAAGCTTCAGTTGTATCAAAAAAGGACAAATCAATATCGGTTAATAAATCTGGTTGTTTTAAAGTTGTGAAAGTGGTTGTGTGTTTGTTTGTAGTTGTGGTTGAAGATGGGGTTGAACTTGTGATTTTAGTTGTTGTTGTGTTTGTAGTTTTGTTTGTTGTTGACGAACTTGAACTTGTCTTTTCAGGACTAAGTGTGATATTATCTTCGATGGTTGTGAGTATTGAGTCACCATTTGTGAATAAATCTGTCACAGAAGCTTCAGTTTTATCAAAAATTGAGAGTTCAATATCGGTAAATAAATCCGGTTGCTTTGTAGTTGTGATGGTAATTGTGCTTTTAATTGTAGTTGTGATCGTAGACTTGGTCAAACTTGTGTCAGCAGTTGTGATCGTAGTTCTTTTCGTTGAACTTGTGGTTGATGTTGGGGTGAAAGTTCTGGTTGTTGTTTCAGATTTACTTGGGCTCATTGTTGTTGTTATTATGTTTGTAGTAGTGATTGTACTTGTTGCTGTTGTTGTAGTTGTGATTGTTGCTGACAAACTTGAACTTGTCATGTCAGGATTAAGGGTGAAATTATCTTCAATGGTTGTTGGTATGGAGTCTACAGTCGTGAATAATTCTGTCACAAAAGCTTCAGTCGTTTCAAAAAGTGACAAATCAATATCGGTAAATAAATATGGTTGTTTTTTTGATGTGATAGTGGTTGTGCTTTTGATTGTACTTGTGTTTTTGGTTCTTATTGTCGTTGTTATTAAAGTTGTGTTCGTTTTTGTTTTCGTAGTGTTGGTTGATGTTGTGGTGAAAATTGTTGTTGAACTTGTGTTTGTTGATGTTCTCATTGAAGTTGTCGTTGTTGATACTGTTGGGATTGTACTTGTCGTTTCATTTTTCAATTCAGTTTTGGTTGCTGTTGCGGTCAAAATTTTGGTTGTACTTGCGTTTTTTGTTGTTGTTGTGTTTGTAGTTTTGATATTTGTTGACGAACTTGAACTTGTCTTTTCAGGACTAAGTGTGATATTATCTTCGATGGTTGTGAGTATTGAGTCACCATTTGGGAATAATTCTGTCAGAGAAGCTTGAGTTGTATCAAAAATTGAGAGTTCAATATCGGTAAATAAATCCGGTTGCTTTGTAGTTGTGATGGTAATTGTGCTTTTAATTGTAGTTGTGATCGTAGACTTGGTCAAACTTGTGTCAGCAGTTGTGATCGTAGTTCTTTTCGTTGAACTTGTGGTTNGTATTTTGCTTGACAGCCCAATCTGCCGCTGAATCTTCGTTTAAATTTTTGTGGCCAAAAAATATTTTTTGTTTTTTCACACCGTTCATTCTGTATCAAATTCAGAATTATTTGGTGTAATTTTCAAAGTTGCCGGACATTTTTCGATTTAGAATACATACATCTCAAATTAACAGATGATTATTACGGAAAAGCTGTGGTACTAGTTAATAATTCCGGTTTTCCTTAAATGAAAAACGTAGGAATTATCACGCTGACCACGAGTTACGGTGTAAAATAAATGGATTAGTCTAGTCCATTTTCGGTGGTTAAATATATCCAAATATGGAACAACTAATCTGTTCATTTCAGTTTGAATACAAATAGTATTTTTGTTTCTTATATAGTCTGAAAACGCCTCAAACGGATGCTATCAGCGTGAGGTCACATTTTTTAATTTTTGTCATTTTTCAGAGTTATTTTTTAAAAGCGACTATGTTCCGAAAGTTTTCGTTTTTGATCCGCTCTCACACCTTATTATTCAATTTGAGCGGTTCCTTCAAAGATTAATACCTTCATTAAAAATTGACGCCTCTCCCCTCTAAATTTTCAGGTTTTGCACCTGGCGCCTTCACCTCCTTTTATTTTGATGTTTTGCTCTTGGCTCCATTTTTCCGCTTTCACTTTTGCGCTTGTGCCTCTCAAACACCTTTTGTGAGAAAAAAAGTGCTCGGGCATTCCCTTGTTTTTTTGTTAATAATTAACTTTTTATTTTTGCTTTTTCAGATGGAAAAATTAAAAATTGCAACAGTTCTGAATACAGATTAAATAAAGAAAATTATACAGTATAATAATTTTTAAAGCAATCCTGAAACCATTCTACTGCCCATTCTCTGCTATTTTCAGTAAGGAATATTTAGAAATAAACGTAACAGCGTAATTCGCTAACTTTTCCAGCTCTAAAAGTTGCAAATTAGGAGCTAGCGCTCTTTTTTTCTGCAATCCATTTATTTTATTTAGGGCAACAATGACCACCCAGTTTAGCCACAATGAACGGTCAAAGTTGAAGATCAATTTTTCTATGAGAACTAGATAGCTGAACCCTCTCAAATCATGAAAATTTGATTTTGGCTTTCTCGCATCCTTAGTATACATAATTAACCATGGTTGTTAATACCGTCACCAGAAAGTTGATTACGAGGAATCTTTTAGTGGTATTTCCAAAGCGATTGATTAACCCCTCTCAAATAATATTAATGTATTCTGTATCTCTAGCCCTCTCAGACGTACATAATTCATCTATGGACCATAATATAATCTAATGGACCTAAAATTTTCCTCGTAATCATTTCTGGTGACGGTATTAACCAACCATGGGTTAATTATGTATACTAAGGTGCTAGAAACCAAAATAAAATTTCATGATTTAGGCTATGGTTTCATAACATAGGCCTATGGTTCATGACATAGGCTATGGTTCATACATTCATTGGAAAGTCGGCCTGATGATCATATGGGTTGTATTTGCAAACAAATGTTGATAATCTCGAAATTGACCTTTAATTTGACCGGACTTGTGATTCACCGGGTGGTTAATTGTGCCCTTAATTGAAGAACCCCAAACATAATGAGCTTTATCTCCTGCTTGCAGAAAAATGCACTAGCTTTCTAATATGCAACTTTCAGAGCTGGATTAAGTTTAGTCATGAAAATACGACCTTCCAAATTTTTTTGTTTGAAAAATTTCAAAAACGAAGAAAATCCCTTAGTGTTAAAATGACCAGAAAAAAAAACTCTTCAAGAAGGGCCAATAAAATCGATACCCATTTTTAACTTTTAAAATTCCAGATTTCAAATCGTCTTAATCGAATGCGCTCATCATTTGGTGAAATAACCACGGAATAAGCATGTTAATTTCACAGAAAACCTCTTTTTTAAAAGCTATTTCACCCTAACTGCATTATTCGATTTAATTTTTAAACTGCAAAGAAAAGTTTTCGATTTTTTGTGTTTCTAAATACTACACGATATAGAAAATGTTTGCTAGTTTATTGCCAGTTTTGAGCGACGATAAAATTTTATTTTGAAATTGTTGTGACAGGAAAGAAATCCAAGTGCCCGTCTCGAGTTCAGACAGTCTGCCAGCCAGACAGTCTGTCAGTTTCTGTGAGATACAGTTTTAAGGATGATTACAGTCCCTCGACCCCTTTAAAATGACAAAAAGACTCATAAAGGGGGTACTGTCGCTGAAAGTGAATTTTCTCAATAAAAAATTAGCCGTACAGGGCTTTTAGGACACTTCTCAGATTCTGCCTCTTGTGAAACTATTCTTCTAGCTTGTGGAAAAAGATCACAAATTTTGTTGTATGCATACACTCCTTCACACTAAGCAACACAAGAGGACCTAAGACAAAATGGTTAGAACTATCTCCTCCCAGGTTTTATGTCGAAATTAGTTAAAATTTTGACATAATCTGTATAAGTGGTAGGCAAATTTCTATTCTCAGGCAGTTTTTCAAATTTTGCTAAAATTTTTTTAAGTTTATGGAAAAAAACCACCGTTTTATGCAATTATCGTCGGAATACTATCTTCTCTTAGGAAAAATTATAAAATTTTCTTTTTATTTTTAAAAGCTACTTCATACTCGAAATATGTTTTTTGAAAGAAAACCAATCAGAAAAATAACTGCTCCGATCATTCAAGAAAGGCCTCGGAACACTGATGAGAAAAACTGCTTATGTCAACCCGATATTTCCAGTTTTAGTGGGTCAAATTTCGAACAAATGTAATTTTTAAGTTAATTTTTGAAAAAAATACTTAGAAAAATGGGAAAAAAAACGCGAAAGTTTTCGGAATTTTTTTGATGATTATATAAAACAGCGACCTTATGCCCCCTAAGACGTCAAAGAATAATACGAGTGCGGTAAGGGGAAGCTTTTTAACAGATCAGGTAACTGTAATCAATTTCAGGTCATATGAAAATATTTATCTGATTTCATGGCAGCCAAACGGTCTGTTACAATTTTTATTTTTGAAAGAATTTTTTCAAAGTTTCCAAGCCCAAGTCCCCTTTCGGGATTTCCATAAAACTTTGTATTAAAGTTTCAGAAATAAAAATTAATTTGAATAAATTCCTGAGTTACCTTAGTTTTGTCAGAAAATTAGATTTGGAAATCCTGCTTTCCTACATCTAAAGTTGTCAATTTTATAAATTTGATAATTTCGTGGAATTTATATCAAGTAAGAGCACATATTTTGAGGATATCCAATCTTCGTCTAGAAACCTTCCATCATCAAGGTCATTTTGTAAGCTATTTTTGGATGAACTGACGACCACTTCACTATAAATAATTAAGAAATAAAGTAGTTGTCAGATACCTAATCTTAAGATAAGCAAGTCAATGTCAGCACCATTAAGGTTATAGATTTGCCCAAGTGTTTCAGACCAGTTCGACTGATTTCGTCCAATCTTTTTCTATTAACAGCATTAGTTTAAAAAATACAGTATGTCCTATATTGTCATGAAAGGGGAGTCCGTAACTTTCCCCTGAGAGCTAATTAGTCGCGACAATCATATCCTGATTAACCTTAAATGTACAAAAATTCTCTGACCCCCGCTTTAAATACGTCACTCACCTATTTGAATAAGTGATTTGCGTGAGTTGATATTTTCAAGGATATTTGTTTACGGAGCGGCGCGGCGGTAGGTAGTTAACATGTTCTTTCCGATGTACCAGATTACAGTGTTATTTACACTAACTCAAAACGGAGCGGTGAAGTTTAGATTTTATAAGACAAAAATCACGTAGATATATAATTCATTTTCAGGAAAGGTTACAATCCCGATAATGAATCTTAAATATTGTAAAATAAAACCAACATTGGACCAATATTTGAAAAAAACGAAATTCATTGTATGCTCAAATCACTAAATGCATATCATAAATGAAGGATCTGGGATAGAAAATTCCTGAAAACTGCAATTAATTAAACTTTCATGAACGAACTGTCAATCTCCTTTCTGCACAGATGCAAATTTCGGAAAAGGGACTTTCGACATAAGTAAAGCGCAATATTCTGATTAAAAATTTACCTATTTAAATCATTGAGAATTTCGCTACACCATCCCGGCCTCGGTTTATGAAAAAATACTAACAAAATATATTTTTACATTATCTTTTGGTTTTTGAGACATAAAAATTATATTTTTATTTCGAACATAGTTCGTGTTTATTTGACGTTTCGGCTAAACAGCCATATTCCAGTGTTATGAACAGACAAAAAATATTTCAAAAACGAGAACTTTTGCGAAACAAAAATTGGTGCGTAATCGAGCCTCAGTTGAAATTGCCTTAATTAAAGCCCGATTACGGTTGTGTTAAGTAACTGATGTGTCAGCAATTGTACTAGTATCAAGAAATGGCATGCATTTATGTGGTACCTGTACATTAACGAGTTGGTTTTTTGAGAGAAATAAGTATGTCTTCGTAGGTTTCTCGAAAACCTTTATGGTACAATTTTTCTCAATTAATTTAAAGTGGTTTTCAAATATATTGTCTTTGAAGTTGGTAGTGGTGAGTAGTCTTGATTCTACTTTGTATTTATCACGAACTTTTTTGTCATAATGTTCACAATAATTATAATTATCGTAAGAGCTCCTTTTTTATTACGGCTGTGTTTTTAAATACGTTCATATGTTTGTGACGAACCGTGTGAGGCACCTATATCGGTGAAACTCAGGCAAATATTCGTGAACGTATTTACAACATAGACGTAATTAAGGATGGGGCTCTTTACGATAATTATAATTATTGTAAACAGTATGACAAAAAAGTTTCGTGATAAATACAAAGTAGATCCAACTTACTCACCACTACCACTTCAAAGACAAATATTTGAAAAACTACTTTAAAATTATTGAGAAAATTTGTACCATAAAGGTTTTCGAGAAACCTACGAAGGCATACTTATTTCTCTCAAAAAACTAACTTCTAATTGTACAGGTACCATAAATGCATGACATTTCTTGAAACTTAGTACAATTGCTAACACATCA
This sequence comes from Oikopleura vanhoeffeni, assembly GCA_004367855.1. Classification (NCBI taxonomy): domain Eukaryota; kingdom Metazoa; phylum Chordata; class Appendicularia; order Copelata; family Oikopleuridae; genus Oikopleura; species Oikopleura vanhoeffeni. Next base: position 31,347 of record SCLH01001430.1, read on the forward strand.
GTTACTTAACACACATCGTAATCGGGCTTTTATTAACATTTCAACTGAGCTCGATTACGCACCAATTTTTGTTTCGCAAAAAGTTCTCGTTTTGAAATATCTTTTCTCTGTTTATAACACTGAATATGGCTGTTTAGCTGAAAACGTCAAAATAACACGAACTATGTTTGAAATTAAAAATATTTTACATTGGTTCTGTTCGAAAATAAAAAAATGTTAATGGATTTCGTGCCTCGGGATCTTTTTAGATCCGTCTAAATTATCAAATCACGGTTCTTACTTTGAATCGGATTTGGCCCAACCAATACTGATTGCTTTGTGAGTTTTCTCTGGTATCTCTTTCAACTTTTTAGCAGTGCCACTTTTTTTTACGTTTTTCAAATTCCTTTGCGAAAGTCGTAAGAAAATTTCGTACTTGGTTCCAGAAAAGCATTTTCTAAATACTGATTAGCACATTTTTTTGAAAAGTTTTAAAAGTACCTCTATTGCGCTATGAAGGATTCCAAAAATTGGTAAGGTTGTCTTTGACGGCAGCCAACACCAATATCAGAAATAAGAATTTTACAAAAGGCATCCATTGAAATGATAAAATGAGTTGGGATCGGAACAATTAACGCCAAACATCGGATCAATTCTATATCGTCTGAAGATATAGAATTATACCAAATAAATGTTTCAGATTTTATAATTGGTTGATTACAAAAATAAAAATTAGTATATCACCGAAAAAATCAAGTTTGCAAATAAAATCGTTTTTAACACAAAATTAACTGATTTTGGTATAGTCCGAAAAATAAGATCCAGCACCAGATGGGAAACCTTTTTTCCCTAATTTTGAAATTCTTTCTACTCCTCTCTTGATTTTATGACAGAAACTTAAATTTAGTAAAATTTGACACTGAAGGATACGCGCAGAACCATTGTCATAATCCTAATTGTTGCCCCTTGTTTTGTTCGTAAACCCATTCTAAGTTCCGAACATCTCAAATTTTGGCAAAATCATAATTGAAAATTTTAAAATCGCGATACAATTACTTTTTTGATGACCATTGTGAATGAATAGACCATAATATAACTAAAAATATGTAAAGTTTAGATACCTAAAATTTCATTTTCGCCAGTAATTTCAAACTGAAGTGCAAGATTTGTGTTGTTCAATTGTGTTGCAAGTTCCTGTTGTAATTATCCTGCTTGTAAATCAAAATTATCAGCTGAAATATTTTCTTATTGATTTAAAGTTTAGCCATTGAAATGGTAAATTTCCTAACTTAAGCGACAACGTGTAAATTTAGAATTCGCTATTAAATCGAAGGTTAATTAGCTTACACTTTTTAACCGAGATGAATATCATGTATGCGGCTTTTCTAAAAACTAAAATAATATTTACATCTTTTTGTCGAACAATTTTTCGACGGAAAATTGTGCATTTAAAATAACTTCGTCGGTTGATCGTTTTTTTGGTTTTTTCAAATGTTAGCGTGTATGAACTTGTATTGGTATATTTGCGCCATAACTATATTGAAGCATTTCTATCAAAAGAAGTTACTTTTAATGATTAAAATTTGACTGAATTTAACTATAAACAACATAGTAAACACAAAAGTCAAAATTTTTCATTACTTCGCAAGCCGAAATAAGTAAATTAGAAAAGCTGCCATTTTTGGTCAAAAAATTTATATTTTAGAAAATGTGGGGTAGTAAAAATAATAAACCCTGTTTCTGATCGCTTCCATTAAGTCATCTGTTGATAAATTTGATAAATTCTCGAAATGAATTAGCAATTTCATCGTAGAATTATTTCGAACTATTACGTTGCATGATTTTTTTCCATTACACGATTCAACTGCTTGGTCGAGTTGTCCCACGAACACATCCACCTCCATCACAAACTTTATATCGTGTTCTAAATGCCGTTATAACCACAAGAAACAGAACATTCTGTCAAGAATCAATAAATGTCCAAATTTCGGACTCGGTCGATTTTGTGGTTGTAATTGTCGTTGTGGTTGTACTTGTGATTTACTGTGGTTTTGTTACTTGTGGTTGAACTTGTGGTTGTACTTGTGGTTGAACTTGTGGTTGTTCTTCTGGTTGTACTTCTGGTTAAAGTTGTGGATGTACTGTGATTGTTACTGTGGTTGTACTTGTGGTTGTAGTTGTGATTCCACTTGTGGTTGTACTTGTGTTGAAAGTTCTGGATGTACTTGTGGTTGTACTTCTTGTATTGTGCTTGTACTTGTGGTTGAAGTTGTGGATGTAATTGTGGTTGAAGTTGTGGGTCGGAATTGTGGTTGTACTTGTCTTTGAAGTTGTGGTTGTTTATTTCGGTTGTAGTTGTGGTATTTCTTGTGGTTATAAGTTGAGGTTGTTTTTGTTGTTCTAGATGTGGTTGTTGCTGACAAAATTGAACTTGTCATGTCAGGACTAATAGTGACGTTGTCTTCAATAATTGTTGGTAATGGAGTCCACAGTCGTTAATAATCTGTCACAAAAGCTTCCAGTTGTTCCAAAAAGACAGATCAATATCGGTAAATAAATCTGGTGTTTTTTTGATGTGATAGTGGTTGTGCTTTTGATTTGTAGTTTTGATTGAACTTGTGTTTTGGGGTTCTAATTGTCGTTGTTATTAAAGTTGTGGTCGTTGTTTCCGTTTGTAGTGTTGGTTGATGTTGCGGCAAAAAATTGTGGTTTTACTTGTTGTTTGTGGATGTTCTCATTGAAGTTGTCGTTTTTTGATACTGTTGGATTGTACTTGTACGGTTCATTTTTCAATTCAGTTGTGGTTGCTGTTGCGGTAAATTTTGTTGTACTGCGTTTTTAGTTGTTGTTCGGTTTGTTGTTTTGGTTGTTGTTGACGAACTTGAACTTGTCTTTTCAGGACTAAGTGTGATTTATCTTCGATTGTTGTGGTTCTATTGATGTCCCCATTTGGGAATATTCTGGTCAAAGAAGCTTCAGTTGTATCAAAATTGAGAGTTCAATATCGGTGAATAATCCGGTTGCTTTGTAGTTGTGATTGGTAATTGTTCTTTGAATTGAATTTGTGGTTTGTAAACTTGGTCTGAACTTGTGTTCAGCAGTTTGTGGTTGTGATTAAAGTTGTGATCGTAGTTGCTTTCGTTGAACTTGTGGTTGATGTTGAGGTGGAATGTTCTGGTTGTTGTTTTCAGTTTTACTTGTGCTTATTGTGTTGTATGTTTTTAGTTGTGATTGAACTTGTTGCTGTTGTTGTGGTTTCAGTTGTTGTTGTAGTTGTGATTGTTGCTGACGAACTAGAACTTGTCTTGTTCAGGATTAAGGGTTACATCATCTTCAAGGGTTGTGAGTATTGGAGTCCATCAGCCGTGAATAATTCCGTCACAGAAGCTTCAGTTGTATCAAAAAGGAAACAAATCAGTATCGGTTTGATAAATCTGGGTGTTTTAAAGTTGTGAAAGTGGTGGTGTTTGTGTTTGTTGTTGTGTTTGAAGATGGGGTTGAACTTGTTATTTTAAATCTGTTGTTGTGTTTTTATTTTGGTTGTTGTTGACAGACTTGACATTGTCTTTTTCAGGACTTAGTGTGATATTATCTTCGATGGTTGTGAGTATTGAGTCACCATTTGGATGAATCTGTCACAGAAGCTTGAGTTGTATCAAAATGATGAGTTCAATATCGGTAATAAATCCGGTTGCTTTGTAGTTTGTGATGGTAATTGTGTTTTAATTGAAGTTGTGGTTGTAGACTTGGTCAAGCTTGTGTCAGCAGTTGTTTTCGTTGAACTTGTGGTTGATGTTGGGGTGAAAGTTCTGGTTGTTGGTTCAGATTTACTTGTGCTTATTGTTTTGTTGTTATGTTTGTAGTTGTGATTTGTACTTGTTGCTGTTGTTGTGGTTTCAGTTTGTTGTTGTAGTTTGTGATTGTTGCTGACGAACTTGAACTTGTCTTGTCAGGATTAAGGGTTACATTATCTTCAATGGTTGTGAGTATTGAGTCATCAGCCGTGAATAACTCCGTCACAGAAGCTTCAGTTGTTATCAAAAAAGGACAAATCAATATCGGTTAATAAATCTGGTTGTTTTTAAAGTTTGAAAGTGGTTGTGTGTTTGTTTGTAGTTGTGGTTGAAGATGGGGTTGAACTTGTTGATTTTTAGTTGTTGTTGTGTTTGTAGTTTTGTTTGTTGTTGACGAACTTGAATTGTCTTTTTCAGGACTAAGTGTGATATTATCTTCGATGGTTGTGAGTATTGAGTCACCATTTTGTGAATAAATCTGTCACAGAAGCTTATTATTTATCAAAAATTGAGAGTTCAATATCGGTAAATAAAATCCGGTTGCTTTTTGTATTTGTGATGGTAATTGTGCTTTTAATTGTAGTTGTGATCGTAGACTTGGTCAAACTTGTGTCAGCAGTTGTGATCGTAGTTCTTTTCGTTGAACTTGTGGTTGATTTTGGGGTGAAAGTTCTGGTTGTTGTTCAGATTTACTTGGGCTCATTGTTGTTGTTATTATGTTTGTAGTAGTGATTGTACTTGTGCTTTGTTGTTGTAGTTGTGATTGTTGCTGACAAACTTGAACTTGTCATGTCAGGATTAAGGGTGAAATTATCTTCAATGTGTTGGTATGGAGTCTACAGTCGTGAATAATTCTGTCACAAAAGCTTCAGTCGTTTCAAAAAGTGACAAATCAATATCGGTAAATAAATGGTTGTTTTTTTGATGTGATGTGGTTGTGCTTTTGATTGTACTTGTGTTTTTGTTCTTATTGTTCGTTGTTTATTAAGTTGTGTTCGTTTTTGTTTTCGTAGTGTTGGTTGATTGTTGCGGTGAAAATGTTTGTTGAACTTGTGTTTGTTTGATGTTCTCATTGAAGTTGTCGTGTTGTTGATACTGTTTGGGATTGTACTTGTCGTTTCATTTTTTCAATTTAGTTTTGGTTGCTGTTGCGGTCAAAAATTTTGGTTGTACTTGCGTTTTTTGTTGTTTGTGGTTTGTAGTTTTGATATTTGTTGACGAACTTGAACTTGTCTTTTCAGGACTAAGTGTGATATTATCTTCGATGGTTGTGAGTATTGAGTCACCATTTGGGAATAATTCTGTCAGGAAGCTTGAGTTGTATCAAAAATTGAGAGTTCAATATCGGTAAATAAAATCGGTTGCTTTGTAGTGTGATGGTTTTGTTCTTTGAATTGTAGTTGTGGTTGTAGACTTGGTTAAACTTGTGTCAGCAGTTGTGGTTGTGATTAAAGTTGTGATCGTAGTTGCTTCGTTGAACTTGTGGTTTGATGTTGGGTGTGAAGTTCTGGTGTTTGTTTCAGTTTTACTTGTGCGTATTGTTGTTGTTTGTTATGTTTGTAGTTGTATATGTACTTGTTGCTGTTGTTGTGTTCAGGTTCGTTGTTGTAGTTGTGATTGTTGCTGCGAACTTGAAACTTGTCATGCAGGAATAAGGTGACATTATCTTCAATGGTTGTGGAGTATTGAGTCATCAGCCGTGAATAATTCCAGTCACAGAGAAGCTTCAGTTGTATCAAAAAGGAACAAATCAGTATCGGTTAATAAATCTGGTTGTTTAAAAGTTGTGAAAGTGGTTGTGTGTTCTTTTGCAGTTGTGGTTGAAGATGGGGTTGAACTTGTGATTTTGGTTGTAGTTGTGATTAAAGTTGTGGTTGAAGTTGTTTTTGTTGATGTTGCGGTAAAAGTTGTGCTTGTGGTTTCAGTTGATCTTGTTGTTCGATTAGTGTTTGTAGTGGCGGTTTTTGTTGTGGATTTAGTTGTCGATATGATTCTAGTTGTAGTTATAGTTGTGGTTCTAGCTGTGGTAAAAGTCGTGGATGTAGTTGTGATTGTTGCTAATGAACTTGAACTTGTCATGTCAGGACTTAGAGTGACATTATCTTCAATGGTTGTGAATATTGAGTCATCAGCCGTAAATAGTTCTGTCACAGAAGCTTCTGCTATATCAAAAAGTGACAAATCAATATCGGTAAATAAATTAGGTTGTTTTGTTGTTGTGCTAGCGGTTATGCTTTCAATTTTGGTTGTGCTTGTGTTTTTGATCGTTGTTTTTGCCGTTGTTTTTTGCGATTAGAGTAGTGGTTGTAGTTGGTTGAAGTGTTTGTGGTCGTAGTTGTTGTTCTCGTTGTAGGGTAAAGTTGTGATTGTTGCTGACGAACTTGAACTTGTAAGGTTAGGACCTAGAATGACAAAATCGTCAATTGTTGTTAGTATTGGGTCTCCAGTTGTAAATAATTCTATCACAGAAGCCTCAGTTGTATGAATTATTGAAATATCATTATTTGTAAATACATCTGTTCCCAGGGTGGTCATAGTGAAAGCACCTTCCATTGTGGTGACCATAGATTCTGCACTTGTGAGTTTAATTACAGAAGCTTTGGTTGTATCAAAAATTGGCAAATAATCTGTGAAAGAATCTGTTGATGGTGGTGTTAGGGTGAATCCACCTTCCGTTACGGTAATTATAGATTCTCCACTTGTTAATTGAATAACAGAAGCTTCAGGTGTACCAATAAATGACATGTCGATATTTGTGAATAAATCTGGTTGTTTTTTAGTTTCAGTTGTGATAGTGGTTGCAATTTTAATTGCGGCTGTAGTTGTTGGTGTCGTTGCTATCGTTGTTTTAGCTAAAGTTGTAGTTGTGATGGTTGCTAAGGAACTTGAACTTGTCATGTTTGGAATAACAGTGACATTATCTTTACTTGTTGTGAGTATCGTGTCTCCAGTTGTGAAAAATCCTATCACAGAAGCTTCAGTTGTAGCTAAAATTGACAGATCTATATCTGTGAATAACTTCGAATCGTCTGTTGTTTTAGTTGTGATAACGCTTTTAGTTGTGTTGGTTTTTGTAGTTGTGTTTGTTGTCCTGGATGTAGTTGTGGTTGAAATTGTGTTTGCAGCTATGGTCGTAGTTGTTGTTGTAGTTGTGGTTATACTTGAGGTTGCAGTTGTCGTTTTGACTGTAGTTGTTAGTGTACTTGTGAATGTTGTCATTTTTGTAGTTGTAGATGTGGTTGTAGGTGTCTTTGTGAATGGAAATTCAGTCGTTAATGTTGCGCTTTCAGTTGTGATTGTAGATTTTGTTTGAGATGTTGTTGGTTTCGTCTCATTTATGCATACTGCATACTGGTCCATCGTTGAGCCTTCATTACACTCACATCTGGTTGAATCATAATTTCCATATATTTTGCTGCAAGAAATACACTTGTTGATTTCCAGATCAGTGATGACCAAATTATAGTAATTTTCGCGACAATGACATACCCCTTGGTTATCAGCCAAAGCGTAAGGATGGCAGTAACAATGTCCATTTGACCATCGAGCACCTGGTCCGGTGAGGTCCTCACAAGAAATACATTTTTCCATAGACGTATGTGTTACGTAGCCAGGTACGCACTTGCATGATTTTTTTCGATCTACATTCAGAAAATATTGATCAGAATTAAGAAATAAAAACAGCATGAACAATATAATACCATTGATTGCCCTTATAAATGAATATTTCAAGACGTTCTATAGCGAAAAAATTAATCTAGAGCCGAAAAATTTTAAAATTAAGCTCAAAATCACAAATTTAGGCCATCTTGACTGAAGTTTCAATGAAACTGTTTCATACAAATTACGATGCTGTTAAAATTAATCGACTTATTCTTTACACGGGGGTGGTCGTCGCAAAAAAGCTGAAAATCGGGGTTTTCAATTGCCAATTGTCGCAAAAGTACAAATCATTAGACCAAATATTACCTCTCTTTGATATATTTGAACAAAAAGCTTGCACCCAAAAAATCGAAAGTGACGGATGGCTCGTCTAATCAGAAACGTGCTTAAAAACTGACGGAACTTTTTCAAAATTTATCTCCTCCCTCAGTTTTCAAGGTACAACAATGATGTATGACTTAAATTAACCAGATAGAACTTGAGCAGGTCATCTAGGAGCGTTTTAGAATCATTCTTCGATTTGGCCTCAGAATCATCGAAAAACAGTATTTTGACCCTATTTGAGGGGTCATAATCAGAATGTATCTCCTCCTTGGATTTGAAAGTCACACATTCGAAACTTACATGAATGTGCAGCTAAAGAGTTCTTGCATATCAGTAAGGAGAGTTTTGTTCAAATTTCTTTCTCAATTTTCTATTAATCGTGTTTTGATTTTCCAAAAATTGATAAATATCAACTTATTTTATACAGGGTTTAGCGACGACCACCCCTTTAAGAGGGTATGCATGGCAAATTTGACATATTCACGGTGATGTATCTTTAAAATTAAAAGCTTGGGAGAAAACCGAAAATACTCATTTGCAGATATATCCTTAATCTGACGAAAAAGTACATCACAATTTTTTTTGACCATCACACCAATAGTTACAGTATCTTTAGAAGATGACATTTTCCAAACTGCAAAATCTATCTCCTCCCAGACCAAATATCCGATTGAGCTCAAATTTGCACAGATCACGTAACCAAAGCATGCCCATCTTTTAAGCTGGGCTTTTTTTGATCCGGCGACTGACCATTTCTAGAACGCCAAAAAAACGACGTTTTTTGAAAATTTTAGACTTTAAAAGCTTTCTCCTTCAAGGATACATCTGCAAAATGGCTCAAATTTTTATAAAGTATTCTTCAGAGTTTCACTAATAGTTTGAGATAAGCTTTTATGCAATTTCCGGCTAAAGTTCGAAATATGAATTTTTCAAGGTCACCTGAAAAAAAATCCGAAAAAAATATGCTTCGATCTTCTGGTACCAAATGAAAGCTACGGAAACACTGATCAGAAACTTGGCTTATGTCAAGATGATATTTTGTTGTTTTAGTGGTCAAATTTGAGCAAACGTTATTTTTTAACTTCATTTTTTTTTAAATATTTAGAAACAACCAAAAAAATGTGAAAATTTCGAAAAACATTTTTTGATGCTTTGGTTAGTAATACACTTTGTTATCACCCCGAATGAATTTGGAGCATTTTTAATGCCTCTGAGGCTTATTAAAGCTGCCATCCATACCCCCTTAAGTCCCAAAAATGTCAAAATGATCAAAGCTTTATTTCGAGACACTATTTCCTCAGAATGAGAAAAATTATGACGTCACAGCTCTAACTAACGCCTGAGCAGGGTTGTAAAAGGAATAGGGATGAATGGGGATGAGGGGATGGGATGGAAAGGGATAGGGATGGATTTGAGGGGATGGCCATCCCAATCTATCTTTTTTATCCCCAATTCCATCCTCCATCCCCATTTCATCCCTTTCTCATCCCTTTTTAGATGGAAATCTTCGTTATTATAAAAAAATGTTCAGTATTTTTATGTTGTTGAATGACCCAAGGACATGATGTTATTTTTAAGGGCAAGATTGGTTCTAAGTCAGTAATAACAGTAGGGTATTTTTTTTTCGATAATTTTTTCGAAAATTCGGTCGGGGATCATCCCTTTTACAACCCTGCGCCTGAGTATAATCTTCGATATGATAGAATTTTGAAATTCGCATGAGACGAAAAGCATGATTTGAACCAAATTATGATCGATTATGAAAAACGGGGTCGTGCTTTCCGTACCCAAATTGGTCTGCATTAATTTTTTTTATTTAGGTCAATTTGGGTACGGAAAGCACGGGCGTGCTTAGCGTACCCAAATTGGTACACTAGACACCGACTCTGAAAAACATGTTCATGATTTTATCATAAATAAATAGTCGAGAAAAAACTTTCCTGACATACACCATATTTATTTGGAGCTGAGTTCGGACCACAAATGCCATATTCAAAGTCAAGTTCAGACCCAAGTCCACTCAATCGTTTTTCCGACAAACATGTGACATTACCAGGGATGGTTACTGAGGAAATGAATATAATTTACACTTTTTTGTGTCAGAATGTAAATCATATAATTCATATTAGTCGGTTTACCATTTATAAGAACCGTAAATTACGGTTCATAATGAAAAATATGATGAATATATTATAAATAAAAAAAATTATAAAAATAAAAAATTTATCTAAAAAAATGGATTTCAAATAAATATATTATAAATAAAAAAAAATTATAAAAATAAAAAATTTATCTAAAAAAATGGATTTCAAAGAATATGATGAATATATATCCCCTTAGGAAGTAGATTGTTAAATTATGATTTGGTCTAGTACATTGGTACTACTTAACGTACATAATGTACTAGACCAAACCAGAATTTAACAAAAAAAATTGGTTTCAAAATTTTCGTTTTATATTTGCAATATCTTTCTATGTGGCGAATTACTATTTTTAACGATTTTCCTTCGTAAAAATTAAGGACCTAGTAGAATTACGGCAGATTTGGACAAAATACGATTTTATTTTGCAGCTTTGACTTTTTTTTTGAATTTCACTAAAAAATATGTCAAGTGGTCATCCCTAGACATTAGTTGTTTCAATAAACCCATCAATACAATTACATTCAGCGTTTTGATCCGGTTCTGCATACATTGCACATGAGCATGTTGATGAGTCAGCACCAATACCATAAATATCTGCACACTGCACACAGGTCGAATTTGTTGTTAGTTTTCGGCCTTGAACACACTTGCACACACTTGTGAAGGGTAATTATAGTTTATCAGTTTAGAATAATAAGTCTACATGTATTTTTCATAGTTTATTGTTTTTGTACTATATTTGCGTCAAACGAAGAGCCTCTCAGTAGTAAATAGAGTCTCCACACCGTTTATATTTTCTTTTTTGGAAACGACTCGTCCGATTGAGTTCTTAGATCGCTCAAAATGAACAAAATTTCAAAAACTTATAATGAATCTTAAGTTTTTTTTGCAAAAAGTTCGATTCAGACCAGTTTATTTTTGTTAGATTTGTTTCTTATATGTGTGGTATTTTGAGCTATCTAAGAAATCTATCGTACAATGTATCAGTCCTTTTCAACAGCCGAAATGTAAACAATGTGGACAGTTTACACTGGACACCCTATTTACTACTGAAAGGCACCGTGGACCACGGTCCTTGGTTTGAAAAAAGAATTTATTTGAGGAATATTGTGAATCACGATTTGTGATTGTTTTTCGAAAATTGCCCCAAAACTAAAATTTTTTAACTTCAACAATTTAAAGTTGTATTAAATTGACAAAACAATCTAAATTTAAACGAACTGAACCGATAGCGGTCATTACATTGCCAGTTGATAGGAAGTAGTTTAGTGTAAACAAAATCGTAAAATTATTTTTTTGGTTTAAAAACATCATTATATATTAACACATAATGTGGGGCATGTTGAAAATACTTAATAATTGCTTATGTTTAAATACATAATGTGGCAATAATGTTCCGAAATTTTCAATTTCCGCATACTTGATAATTATTCATAGAAAAAAATTGATATATTTTCATTATGTGTTTTTTTTTTCAAAAAATAATTTGCTATTTCAGCATAAGTTATTATATATCTTTATCAACATTTTGGTTTAGAATGCGGTAGCACAGACGTTTAAAATCACACGTAAAGGAGTATGTGGGCTACGCATTCTAAGCCAAAAGGTGATAAAGGATATTAAGCAGCCCTCCCGTGTACAAATATCATAAAAAACTTAACAAATGAGCACCATCAACTTAAGGGGGTGGTGTGAGTGATTTTTGGGAATTTTCAGAGCTTCGTCGGTTTAGAAAATTCCAAGACTGGACATTTTTGAAAACATACATCAGAAAAGATCTATCTTTGATTCTCACAAATCCATTTTAAGTTTAGTTACCACTCTCAACCAACCATCTGGTTAATAACCGCGGTTAAAAGACGAGAACTACAGAAAGTCATTTTCGGAATGTAACAGCCCTAAGGGTGGTGAACATCGAATTGGTGTACTTTTTTGAAATTTTGCCCTGATTGGCTATAAATGACAAAAAAGGTGCGCGAAAATGACAATTTTGAAAATAAAAAGCTGATAATTAGACAAAAATTTAAATGCACCCAAAGATTCCTTCGCGTATGATTTGCTGAAACAATATTAGGCAATTATGGTTGATTTTGACCAAGCGGATTTACGAAAAAAAATAATGTTTTTTCATTAAAATTAGTGAATTTGATTCTCTAGCACTGCGTGTGTTGAAAATCAGACCATAGTTGCTATATCGTATTTCGCAGCAATCATACCCAAGGAATTTTTTGGTGGATTCAATTTCCTATTATGACTTTATTTTCAAAATTGTCATTTCGCGCACTTTTTTGTCCCGATTTACAGCCAACTCAGGACAAAATTCAAAAAAGTACGAACGATTCGATGTTCACGACCCCTAGGGCTTGTTATATTCGAAAATACGTTTCTGGCATTTCCACAGAAAAAAGCTTTTTTATCAAAACGTCCAAAAAACACCATTTTTCGGCACATTTAGCAAATTCTGACGCCTCAGACAAAATAAAGAAAAACGACAGATTCGCTAAAATTCAGACATTTTTTTCTAGGATTCTACCAATCTCAAAACTTTCCTCGATATACAGGGTGTAAGGTTTTTCTCTTCTTTTTCAAATTGGATACACTTGATTTCCGCTGTTTTGGGATTGGTTTTTCTCAGATTCAACCAATCAAACAGGCGGAAATCAAGTGTAATCCAATTTGAAAAAAGAAGGGAAAAACCTTGCACCTGTAAGCTCAAGATCCTTGTTTCTTCGAAAAAAGCTGAGGGACTGGTCTTTTACAACGCGGTTAACCCAGATGGTTGGTAGAGAGTGGTTAACTGAAAGCTGTCAAATGGAATAGTGAGATCAAAGATAGATCTTTCAATGTAATTGTTTCAAAATGTCCAGTCCCTGCATTTGTCCTAACGTACGAAGCTCTGAAATCCAAAAAATCACTAACACCACCCCCTTAAGTTTGATTTTTCACATTCTTCGACGGAGCAATCATACATTTCCAACTTTCCGATATAAGTTTGAAAGGAGAAAACATGGTCGTGGTACTTTGTGGCGCAATGGTTAGCACTCTTTACCCTGGCCGAGGATATCCGTGTTCGATTCTCACCATTGGCAGTAATTTTCTAATGAGAATAGCACAAAAATCTTGTTGTACTGTGTTTCAGAAGTAATTTTATTAATTCTTATTAGATTAACAATAAGTTAGAACATTTCGAGGAAGAATTAAGTAATTTTGTTATTGACTTTCCGTCTATTAAGGCATTATTTATTTTGGATTCAGAAAATAAAGTTACTCCCACCAGCTTTGCTGTGTTTTTAAACACGGAAACTGAAAATATTATGGGGAAGTTTCTCTTTGGGAATTATGAAAGGGGTGGCATCGATCCGGCAGATTGGTACATTTTTTCAGAGCGATACTATCGCTGCGATATATGAAAGAAAAAAATGTGAAAATTAGTTTTTTTTTCTTTAATTTAAGTGTTCATTCTTGCGAACGTTTAAATTTTTAATTTCTTAACATAACTAATTATCTGGGAAAATATAAAAAACCACTTTTCACTGTACATCCATTTCCGACTAAACTCGACTAAAGATTTTTTTTTTTAAAGACAATATTAATAAATTTCAGACATTGTCGGGTGTTATGCGCTAAAAAGTCCGGTTTTTATGTTGCGTATTAAAAAATTTCTTTTATATGAAAGTTTTTTTTCCATGAAAAATGGTCAAAGAGTAGAGAAAAACAGCAATGCTGGTGGGAGTAACTTTATTTTCTGAATCCAAAATAAATAATGTCTTAATAGACGGAATGTCGATAAAAAAATTACTTAATTTTTCCTCAAAATGTTCTAACTTATTGTTAATCTAATTACAATCAATAAAATTATTTCTGAAATACAGTACAACAAGATTTCTGTGCTATTCTCATTAGAAAATTACTGCCAATGGTGAGGATCAAACCCGGATAACCTCAGACAGAGTGAAGAGTGCTAATCATTGCGCCACAAAGTATCACGACCATGTTCTCTCCTTCCAAACTTATATCGCAAAGTTGGAAATGTACTGGAAATGAATGATGGCTTCGTCGAAGAATGTGAAAAATCAAACTTAAGGTTAATGGTGGGCTCATTCGATTTTATAAAGTAAGTTTGTATGATATTGTGTACACGGGAAGGCTTTTAATATATAATAAACTTATGTAATAATGCATAATCACTTTTATAACTTTTTCAATACACGATTAGTAATGTGATGCGAAGGTGAGATGAGGAGACAGTCGTGATTTCCCTACAAAAAACCTTCTCGAAGGTTCTATTTGTGTCAGCCGGATTCGAAACATATTATTGATATTATTGATACATATAATGATATTTATTCGAATAAATTTCATTATATTGAAAAAGTTATAAAATTCATTATGTATTATTACATAAGCATCCATTATTTTGTTTGGAAAAAATCGAAAAGGAGTTCACTGCATTTAATATTTTATAAAATTTGAGTTAATGTATTCAGTTACATCACCCTAGGCCAAACATATCCGCTGATGCATTTTCTTTGCATTTACACCCAGATTCGTCTACCAGACCCGTTAATGCGTCACATTTAACACAGGTGTTTTCAGTAGTATGAATGTAATTCTCAACGCATTCGCAATCTCCATCTTCATCTGGTACTGCATAATTCACACAGCGACATGTTCTAGACGTGTGTTCTAAGGGTTGATTCCGACCGAGTAAATCGCAGGAAAGACAAAAATCTGATTCAGTAGGAGGCAAGGGAAAATTAGTCAGCACAAAATTATAATTGGTATTTAAGAGGTTAACATATATAAGGACTTTCCTTTCACACTATCCGGAATATCTCGGCCCTACTACTAAGAAACACAATACGTTTAATATACAGGGCTGGGATATTCCGGATAGTGTAAAAGGGGATATCCAATAATTAACTAATAATTAAACTAAACATTAATATTTATATATTTTTACTTCCAAATAATCAAAAAAATGATTTGCCCTCTTTTCATTTTTTCTCTTGATGGTTTACTTTCATTGTTTTTACTTTAAAGTCTGTTTTTTCAAGATAGAGAAAACATTTATAGTTTGTATTGACCACAAAAAACGTGCGCAGAACACCAAGGTGCGTTTTGTCCATAAAAATTGAATCCAGCGCTAGAATGGGTAAAAAACTGTTTTTGGGCTGATTTTAAGGGTCCCGGGGAACATACATCTTCTCCCTAGATTATGATAGCAAAAAATTAAAAATTGTTTAAATGAGTCACTGAAGGGTAGGGACAGAGCACCAAGGTTCATTTATTTTATTTTTGTTCCTTGGTTGTTCGGAAACAGCGATTTAATTTCTCGGAAATCTCAAAATTTTGACAAAAACGATAGAAATTATTTTCATATCGCGATAAAAATAATTTTTGATGACCAATGAGAATAAAAAGACTTCTTATCAACTTATTTTTCTTCATATTTCCATGAAAAAATATTTTAAAAATAATCTGGAAAATTTTATGACTGAGTCTATAAATGCGACCAGTACTCCCTTAACAATTAGGTAAATTTAAGTACAATGAATTTGTTGCAATTTTTGATTCAGAAGGGCTACGATGGACTTTTACGTAACCGTGTTTTGGTTGCCAAAATTATAAACCAGAGTATGAACAAGCGTGTTCAAACAAAATCTGTGCATGTATGAAAAAGTTAAAGTGGCCATTCTTAATGATTTTTGCTTGTTGATTCGAAAATAAATATAAAAAAAATAAACAGAAATGAGGAAAATTTTTGACGTTTTTAAAATTTTGCGAATTCGAAATTCAAAATCGACTTCCAAATTTTCTAAATAAGCAATTTCAAAAAAATTCAAAAGTTGAAAAAGGTGCTCAAATTGTCAATGTTAACCTGTATCAATCACAAATACCAAAGGCATCCCTAGTTCCATTATTACAATTTTCAGGATTGCCATCATCTGCTCTCGTATAAGTAAATAAGATAAAAAATATTTTGTTCATATTATTTCGACTTCAAAAATCTAATTGTGTCTCAAATAATAACACAAATTGTATTTTTTATGTTTGGCTTGCAGTATTTTTTTTATTTTTTTCTCATGCATTAATCATTTAAAAACTGTAAATTATGGGTTACTAATCACAGAGTTGAAAACAGACAGATGATTTTAACTAAAGATATTCGCTGCGAAAACTTAACAAATAGATAATAAAATCTTTTTGTATTTTATTGATCTTTTGAGAAAAATTATTTTCAAAATTTTCATTTATTAATTCCAGAGTTTAAATCGTAAAGCAGACGAATACTCGATTTAAACTAGGATTAAATAAATGATAATTTCTGAATGTAGACAGCCATAAGTCCAGAATAGGTAAAATTACAAAAAACATTGGAAATTATGAACCGAGGTTTCAGAAATTTAATATTGTGTTTTTGCACCTAAAATTTTTCTGTCAGAAAATTTTCAAAATTGCTGACTGTGAAAAATATATTAAGAGATAAAATTTTTTCTGACAGAAAAGATAATTTATGAACTTTTGGACCAAATTTAATTAATTAATATTCTCAATTAATTAATTGATTGTTCATAGGATAAGTTTTTGATGCATTAACGACAGAGAAATAGGAAAATGGTAACAAAATGGTGATCATAATACAACTGATCATACAAATTACTGGAGCAGCCATAATCCAACTTTCATAGGTATCAGTTGTTCCAAAAGCCGTTGTATTATTTCCAATGCCTAAGTAGTACTCTTTGAGGGCTTTTCCGATGGCGGTTCCATATGCGGCCAAAATAGCTCCTAAGTAAAATAATTATCGATGTAAAATATTTATGCAAAAGTAATGCCATATCATTTGAAATTTACATTCTAATTATATATATCTATTACGGTACTTGCTGGGGCTTTTATGCCATTTTTTTGGCCCAATTTTTTAAATAATTCGGCTTATGAAAACGAATCATCCGATTAAGTTCTCATATAGCTTAAACTGAGCACAAATATCTAGTTAATTATAAAATATATTAAAAATGGTCTGAATCAGACCATATTATGATTTGTTTCTAAGATTTCTGAAATTGTTAAATTATCAGTTTTTGTTAAACAATGGTCTGATTCGGACCATTTTTTTTAAATTTTGTTTTTTAATATTTGTGCTCAGTTGAGCTCAGTTGTGCTCAGTTGAGCTATCTAAGAACTCAATCGATGAGTCGTTTTAAAAAGTCAAAATATATAAAAATTTTGGTAGAAAAAGTGGCATAAAAGCCCAAGCAAGTACCGTAATATATATATTAGATATAAATTTTAATAAACAAAAAAAAATGTCTCCCACAGAATTTTTTTACAGAATGGACGCAATTTATTGTGTGTAAAAACTGACACTCGCAGAGGTGATTCGCCTCAAAACATGAAATACCTCATATTACTCATATGATATGAGTAATATATATAAGTAGACTGTAATTTTTTTGGTCTTGTAGAGAAAGTATAACCTGCGCTTATTCATGTATTGTTTAACTTGAGTCGGTGTTTTTTGTACCCAATTGGGTACAAAACGCACGCTCATGTCTTTCGTTTTCAGTCCTCCTGATATCGAAGCATCTTCGAAACGAAATTTTGTCGAAATGTCATAATTAACAAAAAATCTTAATGCTCTGGTCATTATAAAAGTTTCAAGGTCATTTTCGTTGTCTCTGATAATTAAAAAACTAATTTTGTTGAGATTTAATTCAGAAATTTCTCAAATTCTCTGAAATTTCGTTTTTTGGCGCTTTGTTTTGCTCTGTAGCGGCACCGGTGGTCATCCTTCAAAATTTTAACATATCCCTTGTTCAAACTACAGTCCCTGACCCTTTAAAAGTAGTCCCCTTAAGCGCGCTTAATCCCATATGACCCCTTAAAGCGACAGATTTTCGAGAAAAATTGTCCCTTAAGGCATTCTAAAAATTATGATAAATTATACATTTATTGTACTTTTTTTTTGCAGATTATCCTCAGATAAACTCGAGATGTTCTTATAATTGGTTGAATATCAGTTTTCGCTGGCCAAAATATTGTGTATTTAATTTGCTTAGTGGGTCGTCTCAGGTATTCTTGATATCCTTTTAAAGCGGATGTTTCCAAAATTATATCAATAAAATCGGAAATGAAATACGCGAAAACGTAATGTTTTTTAGACTGATTTTCTGACAGTCAGAAATCCCGACAGAATATGACTTCTTATTTTAATAAAAACTCATACTGTTTTTTTTATTTGAGAAGTATTCGATGATACCTGTATTTCAATAACACACTAACATACTCAAACGTCCTGACAGTTACTCAAACGTCCGGAAAAAACAAACGTCCTGACACTTTTCGATTTTGAATTTTTTATGAAATAAAACTGTGATTTTTAAGTAGAATTGGCTCCATGAAAAATAAATAATTATGTTATTAACAGGTTTTTATACCCTTTTCAGAAAGTACCCGTACGTCTCCCAGAACCATATCCTTTACCGACACTTGTGCCTCTCAGAAGTAAATAGGAGGTCCACACCGTTTACAGTTCGGTTTTTGGGAACGATTTATCCGATTTAGTTCTCAGATAGGTCAAAATGACCAAAACGTTTGAGTACGTGGTGTATTTATCATCTTATATTTTTGTAATTCTCACCGCAAATATAAATTTTATTAATTTCAGCTTAACTCCCGTAGTGTCTCGAAGGCCTTTAATGCGCCAATGCTAAGACGCTTTAAAATCATGCATTGAATGAAAATTTTAACATAGTGATCGATCGATTATTTGGATAATTGACGTTTGTGGCTGCGTTTTTTTCGAAAAAAATTGTTTAACCTGTATTCAGTACTTATTTTTTGCAAAAACAAATTAAATCAAATCAAAAAAGGCCTTTGAAAGCGGGATCAAGAAAAGACATTTTTTCCATTACACATCCATAGCCTCAAAATGAATCATTCGTGAAACGTATATTTAAGGAATAAGGTTGGTAAAAGTAGTACTTGTTTTTTTCAAAAATTGCTTAAAATCAATTTTTTCTGAAAGATAGTTGATTTAGTGGTCTTCTAGAAGTTTTTATAAGACTTTTTTTCATTCACCAAAAGATTACAAAAACGATCACGTGGCCGTTACAAATTAGGAAATAAAGGTTTTGGTTCAAGTAAACAAATAGCATAATCAAATTTTTACGTCGAAAATTTTTTTGGGTCAATTAACACCTAAATTCAAGAGTTTTGAAAATATAAATAATATTTGTTCCAAAAACGTCACGTGGATCTTATTTTTCGAGAAATAAGGATTAATATATTACATATTCGAACCTTATTTTCGGATTATTTCGTTCCACGTGATTTTACTTCAGAACTTTGGCGTATGTGAAACAAAGTCTTTAACTTAAAACGTTTTGAAGTTGACCCTGGAATTCTCTTTTGACTAAATCTTGAGTACTTTTTCAAATTACTTGTACTATGTTTTTTTTTAAAATAGTACTCAAATCACGTGGAAGACCCCTTAAAAGAATCGTAACGATTCTTAGAGCATTTCTAGAAGTTAAATACTGATTACTAGAAGAATGCGTAGGCGAAGAAACTGAAAAGTAAGGATTCACCCCGAGAAAAAAATTTATGCATAAAACAATTTAATACTCCATTTTACATGAGAATGATGATAAAAACATTCAATTTTTTTTGCAAGATGCAATACCCCAAATTGCGACGGTTTGATAATTTTTTAATTTGAAAAATGTCAAATTAACCCTAAATTTGTGTTAGTTTTCACTGCACTTGTTTGTGAGAATGCGGCCCCGAAAATGAGAGTTAATTTCTAAATTTTCTTATTCACATTTGATGACTTTTTTATAAACTTTTTTAATTTCAAATTGGGTTTTTTAATAATGAAACTGAAAATTCTTTAAAATAATAATTATCATTTTGAAAAAAATATATTGTTGATAATGAATGTCTTTGGTTATATTGCTTGATTTAAAAACGCAAATGCCCACGGAATGCGGCTTCGAGAGCACCACGTGGCTCGAAGACACCACGGGTCCAGAGATTGTCGGCCACTACGGGAGTTAATATATGAAAAAAAATATTATCTTGAAATTTTCAACTGAGGATTGAGCCTAGAAGCAATCACTCAAAATAAATTCACTCGGTCGGATCTAAAAGCAAATCGAATTCTGATCACAAAAAATTCGTTTTTCCACTAGAAAAATGTGACTCCTTAAAGCAACAGATTTTAAAATATGAAAATGCGCTTTAAGGGTTCAGGGACTGTAATATGTGCCAGGAGCACCTGTAATTGATATTTCATCTTCGAAAAAAAAATATTTTTAGAATGCCTCTTTGACCAAAACACAGTTTTTGAAATTATTTTGAATTTATTTCAGGAAAATTCGGAATATTTGAATTCAGTATGTTGTGAACAGAGCCAAGTTTGTCGAGCAGTTTTTCAATTGTTCCATCTAGTTTATCATGTTCAGCATGTAAATATTTTAATTTTTCATCTTTATAGGACAATTCGAATCTCAATTTCTTTGATTCAGGTTCCAGTTTTTCGGTTACGATCAGCTGTTTCTTAGGTTTTCTTCTGCGGGTTTTTTGAGTAGATATCAAAATTTTTGGCTTTGCTGATAAAAATTCTTGACTTAATTCCCGTAGTGTCTTTTGCGCCATCCGTGGCGCAATGGCCTTTAATCGCAATT
>SCLH01001430.1:51966-85941 GCA_004367855.1 Oikopleura vanhoeffeni
AAAAAAATTTTAAGACTTTTTTCTCATTACACGATAGCCCCAAAATGATCACGTGATTTAAGGAATAAGGTTGGTAAAAGTAGTACTGTTTTTTTTCAAAAATTGCTTAAATCAATTTTTGAAAAAAAAAAGTGAAGTGGTTCCTTAGAAGTTTTTAAGACTTTTTTCCCATTACACCACCCCAAAAACGATCACGTGACCTTCAAATTAGGAAATAGGGTTTTGGTTCAAGTAAACAAAAAGTGATCAAATTACGCTGAAAAATTGTTTGGGCCAATTGACACCTAATTCAAGAGTTTTGAACATAATTATATTTTCCAAAAACTAGGATTAATTTATGACACTATCCATAACCTTATTTTGGATTATTCGTCACGTGATTTTATTCGGAACTTGGTGAAATGGTGAAAAAAGTCTTAAAAACGTTTGAAGTTGACCCTAGAATTTGTTTGACGTAATTTGAGTACTTTTTTAAATTACTGTACTATGTTTCTTTTTCAAAAGTACTCAAATCACGTGGAATACCCCTTAAAAGAATATAATAATTAAACGAATATTTAGTCGTAAAATCGAATTATTCACCAAAAATGAGGGGGTTCCAGGTCTAAAATCGTAATTGAAAGCTTGGTTTTGGAAATTCTCGAAGTATTTTCCAAAAAGATGAAGTTTCGAACATAGGTTCAAAGTGCAAAGCCGCTTTTTGGATTTGTTTGTGCAACAGTTTAATTTACTTCAAAAAAAAATGAAAATTTATCGAAAATTTACAATTTTTCTTCTACTTTGCCTGAAACGTCCGCAGAATTTTTTTTGGGGATTTCTTTCTTATCGTGAGAAAATACTGTAATTGAATAATTGTAATTGATACTGTAATAAAATAATACTGCGAATCGTCCGTCCGAATGATCGCACATAAACCTACGCAGTTTCTTACACTTCGAAACCTACGCTATTTTTGAATCAACCGATCATAGCCCTCCATTATATCATAGGTAGAAAATTGTAAGCTCAAATCCTTGAGATCAATGATCTCAGATCATTGACCACTTGAACTGAAACAAAAAATAACGTACTCGTGCGAATTTTATTATAGCTAAGAAATGATTTTGCACAAAAATGATAAAGTATCGAATTGCCATGATTAGTTTTTTGTTAATCGAATCTGGGAAAATCTTCAGATTATTCTGGGTTTGTGAATCGTCCCATGAAAAAAACGGTCTTTTCAGAGCGGATAAAATACAAAAATGGCTTATCAGCCACAAATCTCTTTGGTGGTCTTGGAGCACATCTCATCATCATTTGTAATGCAGTTGCAGCAGCAGCAACGGTTCCCTTTTCGTCAACTTCGATTGATGCGGAATGAATGGCCTCCCCGAGAAATATATCTTCGGCGGTTAATTTGGAATAATCGTGCTTTTTCGATCCGTCGAATAAATCTCCGAAACCTGAAAATAATATTTTTATCGAATTTGAAAACTATACTTGATTGAAAAGATCTTTTAAAATGGCTGAGATTTTTTTGAATTAACGGCAAATTTCAATTGAATAACATTGCTTTAATTTTTTATTAAAAAGGGCTTCGATTGATTACTACGCAATCTACACGTTTTGTGTTTTGGTTGAAAAAGTATTAATCAGAGTATGGAATTCAAACCAGACCTCGGCACCCGCTGGCTTGGCTTGACTGAAGTTTTTCATTTTCAAATTATTAAAAATATTTACAAATCATCAGAAGAAATCTATATTTTTCATATTATTTAATATTTTTATATTTTTGGCAGCGATTTTCAAAAAGTTAATTATTTTTGATTTTTTGTTTCCTTTTTGAAAACAAATATGTTTTGAATAGTTTTAAATTTTTTCCAATTTATTTGTAAGCTAATATATCTGATTTTTGAATACAATTTTCGATTTTAATTTGTTAGTTTTGAACAAAATTTTATATTTTTGAATCTAAATTCAATTGTTTTAGGGGGTACTCATCGAGTACTACTCAACGGTTTTTTAATTCAGGTTAGGGACATAATAAATGTAGCAAATAGCCTTAGGAAGGCCACAAAATGCATTTCTGCTCTTATCAATGATAAGTTATCATACAAATTTTTTTCGAGATTTTCGAAAAAAAATCATTTTTTTTAGTTTTCAAAAAATTAATTTACCGAATTTCTAATTTAAAAAAATTAAAATTTTGAACTTTTAAAAACTAACTTTTATTTTGAAAAATTTTTACTTTTCAAATTTTGTTAAATATTTAAGGGTATCCCGGTCCCTTATTTGACATATTCTCGATGAAATATTAGCAAAACACGGCTCCAAGGATATTATTCAGATTAGCCAGCTTGTAGAACTAGCCTTCATCTTGCGTAAAACATGTGTCAAAACTTTTTTGCATGAATAAACTCCCAAGTAAGCTAGGCTGCCCTAAGCTCCACAGAATGTTGCGTGAGTACCCTGCAAGTAACCAAAAACATATAAAATGTTATTTTATATTTGTGCTCGAGAAGGAATGAGAGATCGAAAACCAAATCGGTTTCGACCCTCGATGATTGCTAGAACAATCATCTATCTACAAAATAGCGACACAAAACCACGGTTTTGGTCGCGGAGTTCACACCAGACACATTAGCGAAACAGGGAGACCTAAGCCAAAATGGAAATTCTATCCCCTTTGATGTTCTACTTTGAAATAAACCTAAATTTTAACATAACCTGTATAATTAGTATACAAAACTTCTGTGGAAGCGTTTTTATCGATAAGTGCTTCATTTTTTTTAGAATATGCGATAGACCATCGTTTTTCTGAGATTTTCCATCGAAAAGTATATCTCCTCTGAGGTTAGATTTCAAAATTCACTCAAATTTTCGCAAAAGGAAGCTCAGAACAAATTAAAACTTCTGTGGAGCTGTTTTTTTTCAATTTCGACCCCAAACTAAAAATATGAATTTTTCAAGGTCACGTGAAAAAATTTACGGAAAAAAAAGTGCTTCGATTTTTTCGAAAGTAGGCTCATAAGAAAGCTGGGGAAATACTGAAGAGAAAGTTGGCTTACGTCAAGCCAAAATTTTGGAGGTCAAATTGAAACAAACGTTATTTTCCCACTTAATATTAAAAAAAACAAAAAAATTAAAAAAATTTGAATTTTTTTTCTTCTTATTTTGGTTGTTTTGTGCTTTCAAAACATAAAAGATTGATTTGGTGCATTTTTATGACATAATAACTGCAGAAAAGAGACCGGGATACCCGGGATTTAAGGGTCCAATTTGATTCTATTTTGTTGGCGAATATTCCGATTCGATTTTTTGCCGAGTATATATTGATCTTTTGCCGAGTATATTGATCTGATTCGATCTTTTTCATATGTAATTCCACAAAAAAAACGCACAAAAAATTTTTCGTTAAAAAGTTCAACGTTCACTTGGTCGACGATCCCATCCTCACGGGCGGCTCAGAGTTAAGGACCAAAAGGATAACAAACTCGAGGACATATGAAAAAGATCGAATCAGATCAATATACTCGGCAAAAGATCAATATATACTCGGAAAAAAATAATCGGTAATTATTACAGTACTTAATAATTAATTGTCTTTGGTTTTTTTGAGACATGTTATATGATTTTTTTTTTAATTCATAAAAACTAAAAAATTGATAAGCTTTCGATGTATTAGAGAATTTTCAAATCAGAATAAAGAGTATGAGAAATTATTCTCGCAGGTTAACAAAAAGCTTAATAATTAAGTCTTAATTACAGTACTTTTTTTTGCAAAAAAAATCAAATCTGTCTAAAACATATATGAGGCTACTCTACCAAAAATTCTAAGCCTTTTTTCCATTACGGTATAGTTGAAAAACGATCACGTGACCCTGTAAATGAGAAATAAGATATTTTGAGAAATCTAGAAAAGATGAAGATTGAACTTATTTGAACAAGGTTTCTATGTCGTATTCACTGCTGATAACGTTGATGTCGTTATAATTCCAAAACGGTAAAAATTTAGCTCAGTTCTGAAATAGAATACAAAAATTGTTTTTCTTACATTTTTCTTGATTTAACACTGATTTTGAATAGGTCCTTAAATGAAAAACTATACATAATTGACATTTAAAACATGAGGCGCTGTAGCGCCTCACGGGCGGCTGGGCCATGTTTAACTGCGGTCGTACCCGAGATAAAACAACGATTTTTTTGTCTGGTCAAGCCAAGCTAACGAAATTTTATCGTCTGGTTAAGCCAAGCCAGACAAATGCCTCTGGCTTTCCGAGGTCAAACTATGAACAAGAGTGCTCAAACAAAGCGTGGGCAAAGTTCTAAAACTTTTTTACCAAATTTTTTTGTAATGTCCTCCGCCAAACGTATTTCAGATCATACAATAACGACACATTGTCGTCCACACTATACAATTTTCATAAAATTTACCTAAAGCAGTGAAAGTTTTCTTGAGATTGAGTTTTTTAGAAAGTTTGAATTTAGGAATTTTAACCACCAAATCTCCTCTGACAGTGTTTATATCGTCAAATATTTGTAGTAATGACTTATTTGTAAGTTTTGCCTCAAATTCCTTCAGATTATTTTCGGGCATCAAAATGGTCATTTTTAGTCCATCTGCTCCAGTATAGAAAATGTTTGCAGCGGTGAATTCCTCAGATTCATAGAGACCAAATTCTCCGCTTTTTTTGACAGACATAAAATTGGTTTCCGTATTATTATCAAATAAAGCTCGAGTAGTTTCGGCAAAGGGACATTTCCAAAGCCCTTTGAACAGAATTGTGGTGACAATGACAAGTCTGGTTAATGCATCAAAATTGCTACTTTCGACCAAATTTTGAATTTTGCCATCAGTTTTTCTTTCTACCCAGGCATTTATCTCGTCTGCAGCTAATTGACTTTTTGAAAAATCGAGATTTTTTGCGGCAACTGAGCCGAAAAGATCTTGGGATGATTTTGAGAAATCTGGTTTTATTTCGAAATTTTCGGCAATGAATAAATTGACTGCATGAGTAACCGTTTGGGGAACTGACTTCAAATCTTCTGCAATTTTTTCAGCCTGAAAATTTGATAATAAAAAATTGAAAAAACAATAATTAACAAAAATAAATGCAACAACCCCGCATCACTCGTTTGTTGTTCAACTTAAAATTTTAATGATTTGGTCGCCTGAATGCGTGTAGTTGCTAATCTACAGGATGTCCGATTTTTTGGGCCTCGTTCCCTTACAATTCTATGGAGCTCGGACTGTTTCCGAAAAGGTAATTTTGACGCATTTCATTTTTTGAAGATGAAAAAAATTATGTGTTCGGGCAAAGTTGGGTACACTAAGGGGTGTGTTGGCGCGATAGGTTTTGCGTCATAATCTACATATTTTAGCCTGTTATATGTCATATAATATGACATATGCTCATTGAGCAGTTGCGCGTAGTGGTAACGCGGCCAAATCATGATTTCGTTCACCCGGGTTCGATTCCCGGATTTCTCAGAGTTTATTAATGGTTCCCCCCTCCTCAACAGGTGGTGGTTCCCAATTTGACAATTTCCGGTTAAAAATACGTAAAACATGGCGTTAACCCCTGTGAGCACAGAAAAAAAGTTCCACCAAGGCACCAGAGCCTATATACGCTTTTTTTCAATTTAGATTACAGAAAGCCCAAGGTAGTTGGAGTTTCAATTTTGTTTGCATAAGGAAGTTGAAAGGTTATATTTTTGCTTCCGACATTTTAAATTCTAGAATTTTGATTTTTAGTTTCTAGAAAATTTAAGTGACAAGAGCAAGGTATAGCAATATAACGTGATACAAGCTCAACAGCAGTTTTGTCGGAATCGGTGCACAAAGGATCTGGCCTACGTCATCGTTTGGTCCGATTTGATCTATATATGATCAATGAAAAACTATTTTCAAATAGGCCTAAAATTTTGATGAAAAAATTAGCGATTTTTCATAAAAAAAAATGGTTATTTTCCTCTTAAGGATGTTGGCGACGATAATCTCAGCTTCACGATAATACTTTTTGATACACCTATGTTGTAGAGAATTTTTTGCCAAGTTTTTAACTTGTAAGATTTTTTTGGTTTTGAGCTTTTTTCAAAGAAAGTCGGTTTTCGGGGTTGAAATTAAAGGTTAAATAAGGGTGACGATAATTGAGATTTCTCAGATAAATTTTTTGATTGCCCTATTTTGTAAGATTTGTCATGATTTTTACTACAGGATTTTTTTCTGAATTTTGAATTTTTTTTCAAAAAAAGTAGGTTTTAGAAATTTATAGTTCAGAATTTCACAAAAAACTAGAAATTCACAAGTCGTTCCTGAGATTTTGAAAAAAAACAGGAAAAAACTCTCGCTCGGACCTTAATCTAAGCTTTGCGGTGAATTTGATGCAACAAATTGAAAATTTTCTATATATTTTCAGGGAGGAGTAGGCTTTTGCGTGAGGCCCAATAAGCTTTTTTGACCACTAGGGGCAAAATTTTTTAAATTTTCTTTCGCTCGAAGATGCGCATTTATATTTGGAAGTTGAAATGCAAATAACAAAAAAAAATGATTAGGAATGAATGAGGAGTAGGTTTTTTAGTGCTTTTAGGGACGCCTACTCAAAATCATTTTTTGAGCGTAGGTTGGAGTATCAGATGCTTTGAATAGTACTGCCATATTTCTTAAGAGTTGTACTACGTATTTGGAAACACAATTAATTATTTCTGCAGCCTGGTTTCTCAGAAACTTCACTTGAAAATGTGTAAAAAAGAGCTCAATTATCGTCGCCCACATCCTAAAAAGCAGATAATTGCACTTTTGATATGATTTATAGGTCGATATACTAATCAAGTACAGCAGGGTCCGGCGGATAGGTGAGGGGCGAATAGGTGGAAGGTTGTTGAGCGAAAAAACTTTGCCGGCGTTGAGGCGGTGTAGACGGCGGATAGACGTAAGGCAAAGATAGGGGTTTATTTATCAACTTCCTAGGCAAAAGATAAGGCGTTTTCGAAAAGCCAAAATAAAGGCATATTTTGAGAATTTTTATGAATGACAAAACTATTCAATTAATTTGTCGTTTTATTCTATTTATCTGTACAGTTGATTCTCAAAATCTGCACACAATTTTTGTTCAAATAAATTCCCAGCAATTATTTCATAGGCAATTTTTTCACGATAGCTACTTATTTCTTTCGTTTGAAAATCAAAGTTGAGACATCTTCTGGAAATATTCTCTGCGATTATAAGTGCATGACAACCACAGTCTACACCATTTCTTTGTAGTGGTGTTTCTTGACACAATTTAATTTCCAGTCTGGGCGTGTATAATTCAACCCCAAAAGCGGCAACGTTCTCCAAATCAAGTGAAGTAAATATTTTTCCAGAATATTTAAATTTTCCGCATGGTACGAATCATATATAAAATTTCCTTTCTTTTCAAAAAAACTACAGATATAGTCCGTGTATTGTTTGAACATCTTCAGTAAGTGGTTTTTTTGTGGTTGAAATTGTCTCGACCGAATTTTCAAGTTTTCCACTCATTTCTCACAGTAGATAATATATTAAATAATTATTGAATTAATAATATTTATTCAAAATATTAGAAACGATTTTTTCATGTTCCAGCAAAATTGGGCCTTTTTTTTCTACGGAAATGGCTCATTTAGCTTTTGTTGTTTTGGGCCATTTTTTTCTCCAGTCAAACGCTGTCTAGCCGACTGGAGAAAAAATGGCCCAATTAAAAAAACTCCAGGCTGTAGAAATTTTATTTGTATATTTGGCCGATAAAATCAAATAATGCATTTTTAGAAGCTAAAATTCAAATTACTGCGTGAGTCATAATCGAAAAGTAGTTTCTCGAGGTTTTCAAAACCGTCACTTTTGCATTTGTTGATTAAAATGGAGGCAAAAATCAGCCTTAATTCTCACTCTGACTACCCTTAAACATAAATATAAAATCTAGACTTGTTTTTATTGACCAATCAGAGCGTATCTTCCCAGCCGTACCGCGGGATGGGTGGAAATCCGGCTGATAGTGGAAATCCGGTAATAGGTGAGGTTTTGAGCGAAAAATCTTTCACTTATCCCGCCGGACCTGCTGTACTCTTTCGTAAATACTAAGGTACTCAACGGTTCTTGTATTTAGTTGGTCTCAATTAAACAAACAAGTAAGAAATATTTTGAGAGGCTAATTTTGAGATTTTGACTCTCGGCTATTAACTGAAAGTGAAATTTTTTTCTTATAAGCACCACCAGCACCAAGTGGAGTAGAGTTCTAGAACACTGATTTTATCTTAAATGTTTTTTTTCTCATAACGGCCGATTGAAAATTTATGAATTTTTGTCAGAATAACAGTCTGTACTCTATTCATGACACCCCGATTTTTTTTCGCAAAATTCGATCAGGACCTATCTAGAATCCAAGAAAACGTAATTTTGTTGAGATTTTCAAATTTAGAGCTTAGTTGCTCAAAGCGTTCGACACATTTTTTTTATTTGATATTGTTGGAGTAATTTATCTTCATACTTTTCTTATTTTTGTTTTATGCATCTGCACAGAATTCTAGGAAAATTGCGATTTGGTGAAACCGGAAGTTGATTTTTAAGATTTCTAAAGATGTAGCTGAATCAGATTAAGTTAATACCACCAAGTGAAAGCTGTGATTACTGAACAAAAAATTTGCTTACATGATATCGAAATTTGGACGAGTATATTCTAGAATCATAAAAACGCCAAAATTTCAATTGAACCTGGAAATTTCTAGAAATCGATTCGACACAATTTTTTTTAATTTGAGTAGTAAAGTGGACTGATATGTCTTCTAATTTCTCATGAATTTTTATGTGAGTTCTATGCACAATAATAGAAAACTGCATTTTAGTTCAGCCGGAAGTCGTTTTTTCGGAGTTTCTAGTACTATATATTTCATTCGATTTTACCGAAAGTACCCTCAAATTAAAGCTAGTGCAAAACTAAACGCAAAAGGTGCTAATCACTTTTACATATTGTTAGCATTTTGTATTTAAATCGGGTTTATGTATTTTGTCCCAAAATACTTAGAAAAATCTGAAAACTTTGAGAAATTTTCGAAATTTTTTTTATTGGTATGACCGAAATGCATTTTGTGGCTTCCTGAGGCCATTTGGTGTGCATTGACCATGTCCCTAGCCTGAAATAAAAACCGTTGAGTACCCCCTTAAATTGAAAATTTTGAAATTTCACTTCTGAAGAAAAATATCTGTTCCTGTATACCAATTAATTTTTGTTTTAAGTGTCAAACACTTTCCTGAAAACTGGCTATTTTCAAATTCTGATTGACTTAATAGGTCGCATTTGTTTTTTTAGAAGTAAAAGATTAGAAAAAAATCAACCCCCGTAATATTTGAACAAAATTTGCAAAAAAAAATGAACAATTTTTTTGGAATCTCCGCAATTTTCTTTATATATTGTATTTGGACGAGACAATTCTACAATGTTTTTTTGCCGTTTATAGATGATTTTAAGTATGCTCGAGCTTATATAGGCTCTGTGCTCACACGGATTAAAGATACTATTAGGATTAGCCAATTTTTAAAACTAGTACATTTGTAGTTATCTTGTACGAAAAATATCTCAAAACTCTTTTTTCGAAATAAACTTTTTGATAAGTAATTTTTACGAGGCGATCTTTTCAAAAATTAAAATTAGTTCACCATAAATTTTTTTCATACCATGCAATAAAATTGTTTTATAGAGATTAGGCATCTGAAAATCTATCTCCTCCTATGTTAAATTTTCAATTTCCCTGGAACGTTGACAAAAGCTATTCAAAAAACCAGCATAAAGTTTGTAGGAGTGTTTTTAGGAAATTATTATCATTCGAGCTTTTTTGTGCTTTTAAAACATAAACGATAAATTTTGTGCTTATGCAGGACTCAAATTTTAGTCTACAGAAAGTCACGTTTCTACTAGCATATTCAATTCCAGGGTTATATAAAATCGGGAGCGCTAATTGGACAATTCTGTGTTGAAAAATTCCTGTCCAATCAGCGCGCACGATTTCATGTTACCCCATAATTGAATATGCTAGTGAAAACGTGACATCCTGTAAACGTATTATCATTAAAAAGAACAATTACCTTGAGTGGAATCAAAAGAGATTCTATCTGTTTTTTTGTTTCATTATCAGCTCCTAATGCTAGAATAGAAAACGCGTGTGCAATATTTATTGGGGAAATAAATGCATTTCCTTCCTCTGTTGACAAAATTTTCAATCCAAATGACATGATTCTTTAATATTTTCAGCTCTCTGAATGAAATGACAATTTCCTAGCCGATTTCAAATAGATTAAAATGTGATTCATTGCACAAAATTGAGAGCTTTATTCATTGGTGGTTAAAGGGGGGTACTGATCGGTTCACAGAATTTTCTAAAAACTGGTGACCATACTAATTAAAGCAAAAAAATGATAATGGAAATATTTTTTTTCTTTTTGATTACAAGTTCGGCCAGGCGACGAGTTCAAAGTCGGGAAATGAGCCATTTTGAGCAAAATTAGAGACCATTCTTATGTAACCATTCTCGGTAACAACACATCCGATTTTCAATTTTGGTCTTTTAATACAATGATATTATGTGGGACTCGGTTGTGGTCGATTCGATTTCGATACAAATGTAAATTAAGGGGGTAGCGGTTGTAAAGTTTATAAGGCACTTTGAGGCTTAGAAACATTGCGACCGCTACCCCCTAAATTTACATTTGTATCGAAATCGATTGGCCACAACCGAGTCTCACATAATATCATCGTATAAAAAGACCAAAATTTAAAATCGGATTAGTGGTTACCGAGAATGGTTACATAAGAATGGTCTCTAATTTCGCTCAAAATGGCTCATTTCCCGATTTTGAACTCGCCGCCTGGCCAAACTTGTAATCAAAAAGAAAAAAAATATTTCCATTATCATTTTTTTGCCTTAATTAGTCTGGTCTCCAGTTTTTAGAAAATTCTGTGAACCGATCAGTACCCCCTTAAAAAATATGATTCATTCAAAATGAGTCATTTCATGGACGTGTGAACTTGACCATTTTCGTAGTCATTTTTCGATCTTATTGCGATTTAATAAAAACGGTATAATATCTGATGTGGAATAGAGTTAATCGACAAATTTAGAAAAATGAGTCACTATCCAGAATGGTTTTTTTTAATTAGAGAATTATTAACTCGAAAGGGTCAATTATAAATACTTGTGATACTTATTTCTGATTTATACGGTCACGTGATATTTTTCGACTAAACCTAAGTCTTTCAAAATTAGCTAAAAATTACTGGTTTTAGAAAAAACTCGAATTATGTCGTTTGGATTGAAAATATTATCAACCGAAGAAGGAAATTCGTTAATTTCACCGATAAATATTGCACACGCGTTTAGTGTTCTGTCTCTTGGAGCTGACGGCACAATGCTAAGTCAGATAGAAGATCTGATGGAACCTCTCCAGGTACGTTTTAGTTTGTTTGCTTCTTTCGGCAGATTTGATTATATAATATATATATTCCCTATATCACACTTTGGTCAGAACTTCTCTCGGATATTTGTGTAAAAATAAAAATTCTTAAGTGCCTTAGCTTTGTTTGAGCCTATCATCGTTAGTTCCACATGTAACTCAGTTTTATAAATTCAAAAATTACCGTAAAAAAAATAAACTGTAAAGCAATTTAAAATATAACTGAATGAATATCCTTCAGGGGGTCGGTGCATTTTGACAGATTTGCAGTTTTTCATTTTTTTTTCTCTTGATGGGAAACTTTTTGCCACTTCAAAATTTTTGAACAAGAACTTTTTCAAACGAAAGTTGGCACTTTTGAGCTTCCTTCGTTTAATCTGATTTTTTTCAGATCGATTATTTTACTTTATAAATCGTCTTTTGAAAAAACACTCAAAAAACGGGAGAAATAGGTTGAAGGCGTCAAAATTGAAGTAAAATATTTTCTTTATTTTTATTAATTAGTAACCGGAAAAAACCGTCTGGACCACCAAATTCCATTTATTATATTTGTTTTCATACTATTTCTACGTCGAAATAGAAAATTTAAAATGTCCAAAAAATTCGAGAAAAACCGAAATTTTGGCACATCGTAAGAAATATTTTTTACATGAGATAAATAAAATAAATTGAATTCGGTGGATGGGTCGGCTTAATAATTTTGCGAGTTTAAGTGTTATAATTTTTTTGATTTTTTATTTACGAGAAACTCAACCGATTTCTTCAGAGCCGTAGTTTCGTTGCAAAAATTATAATTCAGAGTATAAACAAGAGCAAAGAAACAAAACGAGGACATATTTGAATGAAGTTAAAGAAGCCATTCTCAATATTTTCAGCTAATGATTTCAAAAAAATAAGTTTTGAACAAGAAATAAGGAAAATTTTCAAAATATTTCCAAATAGTTTCGACCAAAAATCTCAGAAAAATGTCATTTGATTTTCAAAGATCATAAAAAAATATGTGGTCACCTACGCGAAAAGTTAAAGTTGCCATTTTGAAAAGTGTTTTTCGTTGGTTTGAAACAAATAATGAAAAAACCAAATTTGAACGAAAAATAAGGTTTTTTTTATAATGTTTGAATTTTTTCAAAAATTCCTCATAATTTGTCGAATTCGAAAAGTTTAATTCGAACTCAAAATTTTTCTTAAAAAGCGAATAATTCGAAATTCTGTAGTTTACAAAAGTTGGCATGGATTATGAAACATTACTTTGATGGTATTTTGAAAAGAACATATAGACCCAGTAAAAAGTTTTTCCTCAAGAGCCCATATCCGTATCTGTCAAAATGCACCCCCTAAGGGGTATACGACTCTGATGTTGACATTTTCTTGGTGAAATATACTGAAAACTAACAGTTCATGAGAAAAACCGAAATGCTTATTTGTAGATCTATTCCTTGATCTTGCGAAAAAAAACATCACAAATTATTTTTGAGCATTACACCAATAGGTGACAAGTATCGTAACAGGTTGAACTTTTCCAAACTGCAAAAACTATCTCCTCTCCAGACGGGTATATAAATCGAGCTCAAATTTTCACAGATCACGTAACGGGAAGTATGCACATCTTTTCTTGAGTTCTTTTTTTGATCCGGCGACTGAACAATTTAGAACGCCAAATAACCGACGATTTTTCGCAATTTAGACTTTAAAATCTATCTCCTCCGAGGATATATTTGCAAAATGGCTCAAATTTTTATCAAGTATTCCTTAAAAAATTGTAAAAGTCTCTCGAGCGCTTTTTTGCAATTTCGAGGCTAGAACCGAAAAATATGATTTTTTTGGTCATTTTTCAAAAATTTCCGAAAAAAAAGTGCTTCGATTTTTTCGAAGTAGGCTCAAAGAAAGCCAGTGAACACTGATGAGAAAGTTGGCTTACGTCAAGTCGATATTTTGAGTTTTAGAGTCAATTCGAGCAACGTTATTTTTTAACTTCATCTTTAAAATACTAGAAAAGAAATCGAAAAAAATGCGGAAAATTTCGAAAAATTTTTTTTTGATGATTTGTTCTTTAGTAACATTGATTTTAATACCCGTATCAAATTTGGGAGCATTTTAAAATATGCTTCTTAAGGGCCTTTAATTAATCAGAGTTCGTTATACCCCCTTAAGCTTCGAGGCATATCTATGCGGCATAGAGCCTTTTGAAAGGCTCAAGTCATTTTAAGCAGCCAAAAATGATGGAAAAATGATCGCAGAAACTTCTCTTTACCATACATTTTGAATTCAACAATGTGAATCTGAAAATATCACCTAAAATTTTTTCGGATAATATGTTCAAATTTTATGACGAGTTGATTGAAAGGTGATTTTAAGCTGTAGGGGGTACTGGTCGCTGGAATTGAATTTTCTCGATGAAGTCTTGGCCAACCAGAGCTTTAAGGATATTATTGAGATTAGCCAGTTTGTATATCTAGCCGTTAGCTTGCGTGAAAAATATGTCAAAATTTTTTTGTATGCACACACTTCTTGACACATAAGCGACACAAAACGACCCAAGCCAAAATGATAAAACTATCTCCTCCCACGTTTTATGTCGAAATTATCTGAAATTTTGACATAACTTGTAAAAGTGGTAGGTCAAACTTAATCTCGGTCAAAATTTCTAATTTTGCTCTATTTTTTCTAGAATATGCAGAAAACAACCGTTTTTGGCAATTATCCGTCGAAAAAACTATCTTCTCCTAGGAATTTTTTTTGAATTTTTTTTTTTTTTCTAAGCCAGCTCATACAAATACGAACAATAAACTTGGTCATTTTTTTGGATTTCGACCTTAAACTCGAAATATGATTTTTTTAAGGACCCACGAGAAAATTTTCGAAATAAAAGTCCTTCGATTTTTTTGTAAGTAGGCTCAAAAGAAAGCCACTGAAACACTGATCAGAAAGTTGGCTTACGTCAAGGTGAATTTTTCAAGTTTTAGTGGTTAAATTAAAGCAAACGTTATTTTTGAACTTCATTTTGAAAAAAATACTTAGAAAAAAATGGAAAAAACACAAAAATTTCGAAAGTTTTTTTTNCTAAGGGTAGCGTTTTTTCAAAATGCAGATTTTCAAATGACGGAAAAAACCAAATACTTATGAAATGAAAAAAACTAGAAAAAATTCTTTAGACTAATGGCTTGAAAAGAAAATTCTAAAAAATTAGTTTTCTTGAAATTTTTCTAATGATTAAAATTATTTCTTCGATGATGAGTTAATATGTCTCCTAAAACCAGAAGTTGTTGTATGCCAAATAATTGAAATTGTTGATTTTTAAAGAATTCTCTATTTGAAATCTTGAAGACATATGACAAACATGTTTTGCAGTCCCCCAGTACCTCTGCTACTGCGCTTCAATCAGTAATCATAAAACGTGTGTTTATTTAGGAGTTAATCGCAAATAACCGGTTTTCAAACCCGGAATTAAACCGCGTGGAGCAAAGTAAATCACTCAAAAACAATTTTATCCTAAGTGATTTTTAGTTTCCAGCTTCAAATGCAAAAAAGACGTTTTGGATCAATCTCATACCGCGGTATACCGCTCTCACGGTGTTTTTTGTGAGGTTGAACAAGGGAACTTGGGATTCATATGATGGATAAAAATAAAAACAGCGGAAAAGAAATCAGCTCTGCCAAAAAAAAATTTTGCTCGAGCCCTTTTTTTTCAAATCCTGGTCGCTGATTGGCGGACTATTGGACCATACTTGACGCTTAACCATGCAACCAACTTATTCCTTGCAAGAATTCTAAGCATTTTGATAGAAAAAAATTGGAACAATTTTTTCAAACTTCAAAATTGCAAATGAAACTTTTCAAATCACAGGAAAAATGAAAATTTTCAATCACAGAGCAGATTTCAAAAAAAGGCTCGAGCAAAATTTTATTTTCGCCGAGCTTATTCGTTTTCGCTATTTTTATTTTAATCCATCATAGGAACCAAGTTCCCTGTCACCCTTCAAAAAAACGCACCGCTGTACCGTATGAGTCATACGGTTCGTCTGTGATAGCCACAGTCAAAAAATCTGTCGCGTCTGACAAAAAACTTACCTAGGGAGCTTTAATAACCGCTTCCTACTCGATACTTTTTTCTCGAAGAACAATACCAGATTTTTTAAATTTCCGCTTAAGGTGTCGGTTATCGCAGTTAAAACACTAAAATTTCAAATGAATTACCATCGTTAATTCGAATTTACAATTGCATTTTTTTATATTTCAGGAAGACTGATGAAGATGATTCTTATTAGCATCATTGTGAAATGGCCGAAACGAAATCGAATTATCTTCGGAATTAGACTAAATCAACGCTCGTAAGACTGCTAATTAAAACAAAATCGTAGGCCTGAATAGTGCAGGACGAGGTAATATTATAAATATTTTATCACACCAGATTTATCTTAAAGAGATTGCATTATTCCTGAAAAATATCGTATTATCATACGAATGAGCAGCTTTTTTAATTTCGATCATTAAGGGGTACCCCACGCGGGTATTTGTCGGCTCTCAGACCAGGAAGAAGCTTAATTTGTATCGATCTGCCAATTCCTCATTTTTTGTTATCCGCGTTTCAATCCAAAAAAATAAAAAAAAAAAATTCGATGTAAAAAATTTCCTTATTTTTCTAAAGTATTAAATTTCCTTCTATGTGTTCTGTAAACTTAAAGTTGAAATCCGCTTGACGCTGATTTTGTTGCATGAGCTTCATTTTGATTTCAATCTTAAAAAAAAGAAATAAAAAAAATTTTTAATTTTCCGAAAAAAAAATTTTCTGGAAATTTTCTTTAGATGATAAAATCGACGCTTACCCACGCGCCCAGGTTTTATTTCGGCTCTCAGACATGGTTAGCAAAGCTAAT
Organism: Oikopleura vanhoeffeni; assembly: GCA_004367855.1. Lineage (NCBI taxonomy): Eukaryota > Metazoa > Chordata > Appendicularia > Copelata > Oikopleuridae > Oikopleura > Oikopleura vanhoeffeni. The sequence continues at coordinate 68,284 of SCLH01001430.1, forward strand.
TTTTTATCGCATTTCTCATTTTTGTTATCGGTTTTCAAAAAATCCAAAAAAATTTACAAAAAAAAAAAAAAAAACAAAAAAAAAAAAAAAAAAAAATTCCGATGTTGTTTAAAAAAATTTCCTATTTTTCTTAAGTTATAAACATTTTCCTTTCTATTGTCTGTTAACTTTTAAAGTTCGAAAATCCGTTTGACGCTGGTTTTTTGTTGCATGAGTTCACTTTTGATTTCAATCTTAAAAAATTTTTAATTTCGGAAAAAAAAAATTTCTGAATTTATATTTAGATTGATAAAATCGACGGACCTTATATTTCGCTCTCAGAACATGCGATTACTTGAATGCTAATTTTTGTCATCTCAATTTTGTTATCGTTTCATTCAAAAAAAATAAAAATTCGATGTAAAAAATTACACATATTTACTTCTAAATTGACTCGTCATTTCAGCTTATTCGTACCCAGGAATACGTGTTTTATGAAAAACACGATACATACCATTTCAGTGTGTGAAATTAACTGCGTTCATTAAAAATATGAATGTTGAAAACTATAAAAAAATTTTATAATTCTTCCCAAGAAAATATTTTATCTGTATTTTTCAGTAAGCAAAAACTTTGACTGCGCCCATAAAACCCATAACTTACAAAAAGATAGGCATTTTAAAAAATCACGAGCTCGCAATTTTAAGAAAGTGCTTTTTCCGCGAAAAAATTTTGCTCACTGTGCTTCCAAAGAAAATTGAAACTAGCGCTCAGGGTACAAAAAACAGCCATTTGAGACTTATCATTGATTGTAGGCAATTAAAGGAAAAAATAATCATCCTGAGCGCCATAACCTTTTTCTTTTACTAACAAAATTTAGTATGCTCACAAAAAATCAGAAAATTATGTTAATACATCGCTAAATGAAATTTGAACAGAAATAAAAGTCGAAAAATGACTTTTGTGGACCGTAAAAATACCGGTACGATCGTACAAAAAACTTTGTCACTTTTTTCAAAAATTCAGACAAATATCTTCCTGGGTCTTAAAACATGAAACTCAAGCCCAACTTTTATTCAGCTCAGAACAAACGTTGTGGAAAATCACTAAAATGCCGTGATTCCCCTTAATTCGCTCCTTTTCATATTTTTTTTCCAAAATAATCTGAATTGAATATATATAAAGCGTTCTCATTCGTTTTTTATAAGACGGTTATCTGATGTTCATGCGTGGAATTGGTTGGTCATTATCACAGAATTAAAAAAATCATTTTTAACAAAACGAATAAAAATTATGTTTAACCTGGAGTGTAATATGACTCCATTAAAAATAGTGGTTTAATTTGGACTCTGTTCAATATACACAAAATAAAAAATTACATTTTTGCAATACAATTATATTTAAGGGGGTATTTACGACTCTGATTTGGACATTTTCTTGGCTGAAATATACTGAAAACTAACAGTTCATGAGAAAAACCGAATAATGCTAATTTGTAGATCTATCCTTGATCTTGCAAAAAAAATACATCAAAATTATTTTGACCATTTACACCAATGGTACTGTATCGGTAACAAGGTGACATTTTCCTACTGCAAAAAAACTATCTTCCTCCCAGCACGGTATATACAATCGCAGCTCAAATTTTCACAGATCACTAACCGTTAGTATGTCAATCTTTCTCACGGCTTTTTTTTTTGATCCGGCGACGGAAACAATTCTAGAACGCCAAATAACCGACGATTTTCCACAATTTTTCAGACTTTCAAAATCTATCTCCCCTAGGATATATTTGCAAAAATGGGTCAAATTTTTATGAAGTATTCTAAAGAAACAATTTTGTAAGGAGACTCTCACGGGCTTTTTTGCAATTTCAGCTTGAAACTCGAAATATGCATTTTTTTGGTCATTTTCCAAAAAAATTTCCGAAAAAAAAAAAAAGTGCCTTCGATTTTTTTCGCAAGTAGGCTCAAAAGAATGCCAGTGAAAACACTGATGAGCAAAGTTGGGCTTTACGTTCAAGCTCGATATTTTGAAGTTTTAGTTGGTCAAATTTCGAGCAAACGTTATTGGTTTACACTTCAATCTTTTAAAAAATACTAGAAAAAAAATCAAAAACAAATTGCGAAAAAATTGTCGCAAAAAATTTTCTTGTGACTTTGGTTTTTAGTCACTTTTAATTATTCACCCCGTGATCAATTTGGATGCATTTATGCCTCTAAGGCCTTTATTAAATCAGAGTCGATACCGCCCTTAAACGAAATTTCATGAAAAATCAGAGAAACGTTTTTAGTGGAAATTAAGGGCTTAAATATTTTTATTTTTTTTAAAACTGGCAATTTTGCCAAAAAGACCGCGAAACCCCTGTAATTTCAATTGTTATTGCGCGGTAAACCCATCGGCGCGCGAGGCGTATTATTACAACACAAACACACCCAGTTTGAAATTTAAAAGTAAAAAATTACTTACTCGCCCTTTCTTCAAAATGGGCTGGTAAAAAATAAAAATTTAAAAGACCCACTTTAAAGATTTTTCCACTTTTTCGATTTCTACTAAGTATGTTCTTTTTTTAAAGGAGTCAACCCTTCTCATGACTTCACTTGGAAACCATAGCTGAATCGAGAAATAGTTTTTGCATTCAACTGCCAACTAAAAAAGCTCAATTAGAAATTTTTATGAAGTTGATTTGACATCCGGTTCAACCGGATATAAACCGAAAGTAATTTTTTGGTAGGTTCGATCTCGGTGGGCCCAGAATTTTTTTTTCTTAAAAATCAGCCGGAAAGTTGAATTTCCTATGCTTTTTTTCGTTCTTATATTTCACGATAATCTACACATAACTGCTTGACTATAATTTGCTGGGAATTCCCCGGAAGAAAAAAAAACGAGATTCGATTTTTTTTTTTCTTCAAATATTTATTACCGAAAAATTGCCAATAATAGATCTCCGGTTACCGGTGAACCGGTTGTCCGATAAAAAAAGAAAAATTTCTCCATTGAGCTTTTAGTTGGCAGTTGAATGCACATTAAAAACATTTCTCGATATCTTCTATGTTCTCCGTAATCGTTCATGAGAAGGGTGGCCTCCTTTTAAAAAAAAACGACCTAAGTCTAGAGACAAATCTAGAATTTTAAACAATAGTCAATAACTGAAGCAAATCAAGTAATAATTTTTTTTAATATAAATGCACTCTTATTTGAGGGCACCCTTTATTTGATGCAAAAATCTAAAACGCGGGTCAAATGTCAATATTGGTCATCCTTAATTTATGCGAATTGACTTGTATTTAATAAAATATAGTGCGCATTGGGAAAGCCACGACTTAATTAAAACGGTTCCGAGCAAAATAAGAAAAATTTCTGGCCCTTTGAGTGGTCAAATGAAATGAGTGCTAAACCCAGGTTTTCCAAAACTCGGGAGTGACAATCTCCAACCGATTTTCCATCTCCTTTTTCATCCTCAAACTGTGACTAAAAAAAAGTGTACGTGGTGACTGGCGTGGATAGATACTCTCTCTCTCTTTCATATATCTACCTGTCACATATAAATATTTTTTAAATACGAACAAAATTTTAAGAAACAAAACGAAATTCGTAGCATAAGGTGAAAATATTGTAGAAACTAGCTAAATTTCTGTCACAAAACTTTGATGGCATTTTTAGATAAACTCATCAGTTCACGTTTGACCGGAAGCTGAAAGTTGGAAATTTCAACTTGGATAAGTTATAATTTACAGGTAGCGTGTATGTAGAGAAGAACAACTCAAAAAAAATTTTCGTAATAAGGTGAAACACTTGTGAAACTAGCCTCATTTTGTCAAACTTTTTGACATTTTCAATTGACTCAGCACTTTCCGGTTTGGCCGGAAAGTAAATTTAATTTTAATTAGTAATATTCATCCAAGTTAGTGGATTGTTTGGGTAAAAAATAGATAAAAGTTAAACGTTTCATTTAAGCGGTATGGTGTTTCTAATGTTGAAATATTCAAGGGATCATTGCGCGAAATAGGAAAACACCTCCAGAAACTTTCTGAACATACAAGATTTGTAGATTCCCACCTGATCTACATTTTTTTTACCATTTACAATCCTTGGAAACATGTCTGTAAAACGCACACTTCCATGGGTGCCGAAGGTCTGAATAAGACTGGTTTTTATAATTTTAAATAACCTTGAATATAATTTTGCGTTTTTTTGACATTTATTTCATAGTTTATGTAGCCATTAAGTTTCATGGTTAAAAATTCCCAATATCCACTTATGGTTGGCCGCATATTCAAGTAAGTTCTTGATTATTATGTTGAAAATTACTATGTTCAACATAATATGTTAAAATAAGAAAAGTTTTCAAAACAAAAAAAGTTCACTATTTTTCCAAAAGGGGATAAAACCGGAGACAAGGGGATAAGGTATAAAAAAACGATGGAAAAGCGATTAAGAGGAAAGGGATAAAATGGGCGATGGCCGATTTTCTATCCCTCTACATCTCTGCCAATTTCTTTAATTCCTCATTCGCGACAAACAACAACGCGTAGGCGGAAAGATGCTAAAATTTGCTCTTAAAAAATTTTCTGGTTTCCAATTTCTCAGGAGAAACACGAAAACAATGTTCAACTAATTTTCCTAGCAAATCCCAGCTTACTGTTCGCCAATTCGAATATAAAAAAATCCGATATTTTCACCGTTAAAAATCACTTTTTTCAACTTTTTTTTTTTTTTAATTTTTTTACCTTTGAATTCTGCGCCAAGATTTTTTTCTTGTTATAAATACTGTGTTATTGGCGTTAGGCGGACAAAAGTCCTAAGCGGACAAAACGGGCAAAACCTATCGCATTTTTCTTTTCACAACTTCCGAAAAACCCTTTAGGTCTAAGCTACCAAAACGGAATTTAACTATAATTTAATGACCATTAAAAGATGTAGCGGACAAAACGGATTTGTAATCTATGTTCGCTTTTGCCAAAAAATCCACAGTTACAGTCCTACCCCCTCGAAATGCAAAAAAAAAATCCAAAAAAAGAGGCATTTCAAAGAGGGCAAAGGCGGATTTATGCGCATTTTCAAGGGGCATGCCTTTTTTCCAGAGAAAAATTGTTTTTCTTTGATATTTTTTATGTTTTTTTCGATTTCTTTGAACAATTCTACACCAAAATACGAATTGTGGCTTGCTGGAATTTCTAGTTTTCAAAGACTTATAAAAATTAAAATTTTTCTAGAAAAATTTTAAAATTTAATGAATACGAATAGTGTTTAGAACAAACAATTTGAATCGTGCGCAAACCAGTTTCTAAAAAACTGCATTTTTTAATTTCATCTTCAAATTTCCATTTTTAATAATAATAATTTTTTACAGCGTACAAAATCGCAATAAACAACTTTCTTGCTCCAAACAGTGCTAGTGTTGACTTATTTCTTATTTCGCCGTAAAGCCTCTATTGGAGTCTGGAAGTATCAATAATTTTAGCAATAACTTGTCTCTGTTATTTGTGTACCGAATTTTTCAGTAAAAATAAGTAGCCCAATAAGACTGCGTTTTTTCGAACCGCATGTCTATATAAAATTTCATTATAATTTTTCTTTTTTTTTGTGCTAATGTCAAACTAATTACGCTTGAGTATTTTCTCGTCATTTTTGTTATTAAATTTGTATATAAAAGCAGACCTTATGCAGTATTTTTTAGTCTTCATACTGACAATCATCTTGCCAGGTGATGATCCGGTAAGATAATCAAAAAGAAATGTTTTCTTACAGTAACAAAGTAGATGCGTTACTGTGCAAAAATAATTTATGCATTTAAGGGGTGGAAAGTCCTTTTTCAGAAAAAAACCAGGCATTTCGCAGGGCGTGAAGGGTATTATTTTGCAGTCGAGGGGGCGCATTTCGAGGGGGGGTAGGACTGTAGTTCAAAAAGATAGAAATTTGCCAACTGCGCATCCTAAATTAGGATTCCTAATATATTAATTAAAAATATTATTTTTAATATTTTATTTTGAAGTTGAGTGAAGCTTTCGCATTCTTAAAAATGATAATTGATTTGATCCAAAAGTGAAAAGAACTGAAATCGCAGATCCGATCCGCCGAACACGAAAAGTTCTCAAACCAGTTCAGAAACCAGGACGACGAATGATACAGTACTTCTTCAACTTTTTTTAAAAGAACAAACTCCCAAAACCCACATTTAACTGATTACTGCCAAGAAATTTCTATTGATATCTGGGACAACGTGAGTTTTTAACCACGCGACCACATTGTTGGGGGGGACAGGATAAACTTGAATATCTTTGGGTAATCATCACTAGAAAAAAAATGATTTTGAGCAAATTTTTTTTTTATAATTTTTCAAAGCATGACAACGTAAACATTTTGGTGAGCAAAAAATACCGTCCGCTTGAATTTTCGGGCTATTATGTGTTCAGATATTAACTTCACTAGGAGTAAAATGACACACTTCTTCTTGTAAAATTTATTTTTAAAAAATCTACAAATATTTCTGGAAAACAAATTTTAGCGGGGGGTGGTCCGTCGCAAATAAGCTCTAGAAACAACAAATTTTTCCCAATTTATTTTTATGCCCTTTTTTATGAAAATATGAATTACCAAGCATTTTGGTACTCGTTTTATTTTGATAACATGGCTAAAAGTAAAGCACTTCTTTGATGAGTTCAAAAATATTTCGTATGACAAAAATTTGAAATTTTTTATTCATTGGAAATTTAAAACACGATTTACAGTTAAAACGAGTTCAGAATTTTTAGACAAAATCTCAAACTCATAATATGCACGGGGACTATTCAGCCTGCACATTCATGGAGGTGTTCGAATGTTGTAACTTTTAAATCCAGGAGAGATACTTTTTGATTGAGACCCCTAAAAAAGGAGTCAAATTACTGTTTTTTGGATACTGAGCCACAAATCCAAGAATTTTCAAAAAAAAAAACTCAACTCGATCATCTGTCCACGTTCTGTCCGATTTAATTTCAGTCAATAAATTCATAGTTGTAACCTTTTACAAAAATCGGGAGGAGATACAATTATGAAAAATGAATTCCGTTAGTTTTGTTAAGCACGTTCTTGATGGACGAGCTACCTCGTCACTTTCGGACCCTTTTAATAGGATGCAGATTTTTCCTTCAAATACATTTAGTTAGAGGAATAACTTTGGGTCCAACCAGTTGTACTTTTGCGATATAAATTGGCCATTAAAACCCCATTTTTCGCCTCTAATGCGACCGACAACCCCCCTTTTAAAGGCATTTTAGGTCAAAAACAGGGTTTTTTCAGAGTTCCATTCAATGAAATAGTTTAAACTATTCTTAAGAATTAAACACTTTCAGTTGTTTAAACATATCGTTTGAGTAAATATGGAATAATTGAAACAAAAAATCATGCTTCTCGAACAACATATCGAAAGTCCTTTGATGCTGACCAATCAGAAACGAGCTTTCAAAAGTGACGAATTTTCACTTCATAATGTATCTTCCTCCCTGAATTTTTAAGAGAGAGAAAACGTTTATAGTTTGTATTTGACCACAAAAACGTGCGCAGAACACCAAGGTCCGTTTTATTCAATAAAAATTTCATTCCGGCAGCTAAATAAATGCGCAAAAAAAGTTTTTGGCTTATTTAAGGGTCCAAGGGGAAATGCATCTCTGTTAGGTCCGGGCTACTGTAGCCCGGCCTAAACACTACATTGTCCGTATTTCTAGTCGGATTTTTCCGCAAAATTTAAAACTGAGTCACTGAAAGGTAGGGCAGGCACGAAAGTCCATTATTTTCATTTTGTTCCTTGCTTGTTCGGAAACACGATTTAATTTTCTCAGAAATCTTCAAAACTTTTGATCAAAACGATAAAAATAATTTTTTGAATGGACCAATTAAAAATGAAAGACTTCTTATCAACTTACTTTTGTCCATATTCCATGAAAAAACATTCTGAAAATGATCTGAAAAAATTGCATGAATCAGTCTAAAGCGACCAGTTGCTCCACTCATTCCCCCAGTTACAAGTGTGAAATTTTGCCCAGTTTTGCTCCCTAAAAATTATAACCCAAAAAAAGTTCATATTTTCCAAATTTGCCGAAAACTTAATAAAAATTTAAAACTTTTTTAACGTAAATTCAGTACCCCGCAAAAACTACACCGAGACGTTATCCATGGGTAAAAGATTTGCAGAATATCCAACTAAACGAATTAATTTGAAAAGAAAAATGCTGAGCAAAGAAACCCCATTGTCCGCCTACGTATTTGCATGCCGATTTGAGACGTTTTAAATTGTCGGATATTGAATTGCCAAATTTGATTCAATGATTGTAAGATGCACCACTCGAGAATACAAGAGCAACAGCCACAAAAGTAAATTTATTTATTTTCGAAAATAGAGATTTAAGTCAAAATCAGCCATTTTAATGAATTATCAGGATAATGAAATTCGTCTAGAGGACAGAAAATTTTTTGTTTTTTGTTTTCTCCACCTGAAAACGTTGTCAAAAATGTTAGTTTGAAATAAATTGGGCAAAAATTAGAAAAATAGAATTAATTGCGAGGATAATTTATCCTCCAAATTAATCTATTTTTCAATTTGCCAATTATTTCAAACTAACCATTTTTCCAAATTTACTGTCGTATGCGTCTAAGAGGACAAAACGACAGGGAGATTTGGGCGATTTTTGGACCATTTCTGAACAGTACACGGTTCGTCTAAAGAGCACAAAAACGGGGCGTTAAAATTGTAGTGAAGAAAAAATTATATAGACAAACGTTTCCAGGTGGACCCAAAACGACAAAAAATTTTCTCTCCTCTTAGACGATTTCATAGTATATTTTTTTCCCATTTATTAATTTGAATTTTGCTGCCTTTTTAACCCCACCTGCCCGAGTTGTCTACCCCCACCCTTGCACTGAGAAGTGTTTTCAGACACACACATCAGTATTTTTACTTAGATTGCCTGACCGCAAAATAGCCTTTTTTAGATTTTGAAATTAATATTCTGTGGTTTTTAATTGCAAGAGTTCAGTGGTTTTTCAGATGAAAAAAAATATTACTTCAAGAGTGTTTTGAAGCCTATTTTCACTATAGTGTGGCCGGGTTGAAAATTAATATGCAAAAAAGATTTTGGCTTGAAAAACTAAGTATATTTATACATTCATATTTGGGTTCCAGGTCACGATGATAGACGAAAAAATAGCTTCTTTTCCACCACCAGGGTAGCGCCGAGTGTCAAAATAAATTGATTGCCAAAGATTTCCCAAACAGTTACCCTGGGTTAAGTATATTTGTAGATTCATTATCCTTGTTCCAGTACTTGTTTTAACTTACCATTTAAACAAAAAATTGCACCAAAATAATCCATTTCCGGTCTTTGATGAGAAATTTCTAGAACTCACCAAAATTCTTGAAATTAAAAATAAGGAACTATCGGGGGTCTGTCGATATTCCGCCGGTCTCTGTGTTTCTGAAACCGCCCGTGCAGGTGGGGGTTTAAAATTCTAATGTTAATCAATATCAAAAAATAAAATTGCAGCCATTCAAAAAAACTTTTTTCGATTTCAGCCATTAAAATTATAAATTTAGTTGGCTTATTCATTCATTTTTTGTTTAATTTCATCATCTTAAAAAAATAGGACCCAAACCTACAAAGTCCTTTGTACATTGTTTGAGGACAAATTCTATTATATTTTGGTTTTAGTGACACTTACTGGAACTGGGAATATAATGAAAATTAGATATCGAGGTATTTCTCGCACAACGAATTTATATTTCTTTGTGCGGTTCGACCGCTGGTTAGATTATGGAAGACAATGTTTACCAAAAATGGGTTTCAGACATTTGAAGATATTTTGGATTAAAACTAACGCAAAGTAGAGGTATTTTCAATTTAAAAAATATTTTTATTCGAATTTTTTTTAAAACATCTAAGAAATTTCAGGTTATAAAAATTGAGAAAAAATTTTTCATTGTTTATCAAAAAGCTGGATGAGTTCAATGAAATTGAAAAGAGATAACACACTTTTAACCACATTGACACTCTAGATTTTTCGAATTCATAAACCGAAATTATTCTCTGAGATATTATATGATAATGAATACCACCATAGAAAAATACTCATTCAGACGAAGTTAGTTTAATCCAACTTAAAACATAAATTTAATTATTTACTTTGAGCAATTATTTCTAGGGCTCTTTAACTTTTTTGATTTCCGTTATAATAGTTTGTTAAAATTAAGAATTTTACACCACACAAATATTAGTTACAAAAGAATGATTCCATTCTATTTTGGCAATTTCTTGAAATATTGTTTTTGATAAATTTTATTCCGAATATATCTAGAAGATTATTCTCATGATTAAGTTTTTCTTGAACACCTTGATAAAATTAAGGAATTATTAAATTTGTCTTGTTCTCTGGAAAGCAAAAAAACCAGAAAAAAAGGGTGTTTCTCGAATATGCTGAGCGATTTCAAAAAAATATCAGTTTCAAGGATTTATACTTTGCAAATTGCCATACATTTTTTATTTCCTTATTGGATGCCGGCGGAATTATGTAAATCTCGATAAAAATCTTAAAATTTGATCTGGAAGTGCTATCTGAGTTAACCTTTCGTGTAAAATTTTTGGCTTCCATTTTTGGCGCGTCAAATTTGTTAAATATGACCCTAAAAACGTTCAAATTATCAAAAAATAACCCGTATGATGTCATACAATTTCAATTAAAACATATTTTTTCGAATTAAAAAAATACGTTAATAAATATCAAACTCAAATTGTTTAATTTTTACACGTTCCAAAAATGCTTCAACCTTCTGGTAGTTTTTATCGTGTGAAAGAACATTGTTAATGGATTAAAGGGGAACTGTGCGTATCTACAGATGGTGATTTCATTCATGCCAATATCGTACAATTGATTTATTTAATAGACGAGAAAAGAAGTGGAAATGATGAAAACCACACATAATATTTTGACATTGTTCAAGATTTTGTCTCGCAGGAGACGACTGGTAACAAAATAAAACTTTAAATTATTGTAGGGGGTCTGGTCGTGAACTGAGCGCTCAAGGAAAATTTTCTCAATTGTATTTTGCATGGTTTATTTCTAACCGTTTTTTAATCGGTTACTGGTAAAATCAGTTTTGGAAAAACTCCTGGCGCGTTTTTTTATAGAGCAACTCGCAATTCTATCGAATGTTCTCGAAATGGGAAATACCATTAAAAAAATTCCAATTGTCCCTGATCAATGAGTTATACACATGATAGAATCTTTCTCTTGCCGATCGATTAGCGGTTAACCGTATCAGGCTTAAATATGCATAATCTTAGGAAAATACTCCTAAAAAGCTGTATCAATGCGGAGCGAATGTTCTCGAAAACGGTAGATAGTCAGATTCAAATTCGATTGTAGCCTCATAGTCAAATAGTCGACCGCAATGCACTTTCTTTCTCGACTCGACTCCGATGACACGTTAACGCTAATCAGGCAAAATACCGATTTGCACTCCTTTGGGTTCTCTGAAAAAAAACCACGCCTCTGAATTTCATAAATATGTAACTATGTATTATGTAGCTGAATTTTGATCAATTCAGCCCTACTATAGATAAAGTCTACCTATTAACTGTTTTCCTGTAACATAGTCTGAAAGCCTTTCATTAAGTTTGGAACACGTTGTACAAACGGTATTTTGCATATAATCCTGATCAATATTGCAATGGTTGAAAATTTTCCTCCCATTCCGACGTCGAAGCGTAATCTGCAACTTCCTGACAAATTTCTATTCTTATTGGTTATTTTTGGTGACGACCAGAATCCATAATGTGAAAATTTGATTGCTTATCCTGATCACGTGATCAACCCTACGAATCAAGAAAAATTTTCATTTCAATCGAAAAGAAGAATAAATTGCCTCTATTCTTTTGTCTTCCGCTCAACAACCATAAATAAAATAAAAAACTCTACAATAGTAAGACAGTTTAGTCAAAAAATCCTGCTAGCTAATTAAAACTGGCATTTAGGAAATTCAAACTGCCGTTACGTATTGAGCGACAATTTGAAACTGCCAAATTGCCATGCTTAAATGTACGCTAGCAGGACTTTTTAACTCAAACCTGTCCTACTAGTGTTCAGAACATACAGTAGTAACAGTATATCCTGAATGGAAATGCCTTCAGGTGGTGGCCCGAGTTTAAAAAAAAAACACGATCCATTGGACCACTTAAAGCCCCCCATTTTAAAGGCCCCCCTGACCACTTGTAACCCCGCTTTTTGAGGAATATCTGATAAGCCTGTGACCACTTATAACCCCCCCCGACCAGTAAAACCCACCTTTTTGGCAGAAGCTGTAGTGCTTAAATGTGTTAACCACTGTAATATATTTAATTTTTAACAAAAATATTTTTTACAATTTATTTGTCCGAATTCCTTATTAAGGCCCGATGGCTTACTTTGCGCCACGGTTACTAACTCTAATTTCTTCGTCAGTGTAAAAATCGTTTATTTATAAAATTAATCCTTTTTGTTGGTCATAATAATCATATAATTCAGCTGTAAAAACATTTTTATGGCAAAATTTTTTTTAAAATTTATGCTCAAATACATAAAGTTTAAGAAAAGAAAGTTCTTTTGTCCGGACAGTATATCCCCTAATTTTAGACCAGAGACAAACAATCAGTCTCTTTTCATCTCCAGTGTACTGGAGCTCTAGGAAAACCGCTATAATTATTTTCAATATTTTAGAGTATATCCTTTTCGAAAAGATTACACTTTCAATTACTTTCAAATGTGTCTATAAGGACTCCGTATATCGAAAATTATCCCTGCTGCGCTTTTCTTGCAACATCATGTTATGAACGTATGCTTATATACAGACAAAAATGACACCCTTAAAATGGTAATGAAAGGTAAATGTTTTTTTGCTGTCAAAAAAACCATAATTTCATGGTTAGCGGGGGCCGGTGTATTTTTTTAATTGTTTCTTTGTTCTTGACATATTTAAATATGGTATTATAACCTAAATACCTGAAGGCTTTTCACCATTAAAAGATTATTTCTTATAATTTTAATATTAACACTTTATTTTATTAATTATTTTATCTAAGCTATATTGGCTCATTTCCAAACATAACACTTAATCAAAATTGTTAGTGAGGAGATTGAACGTATTAGAACCAGAAATCTCCCGCCGCTCAAACGCCCAAAAACTGTACTGAAGCGCTAACCAAAATAAACTTTGGCCCAATGATTCTAATTTCTGTAATTTTATAAAAAAAAATTAATATTTCCAAAAAAAACTGTCAATAATGAAATAAAAAATTTAGATCAATGCTTATTAATAAAGTGTATAATTATATCATATATATATACCTTATAAATATATTCGAAAATTGTTGTCTAGTTCAAAATATAAAAAAAATACCGCTTGAGTTTTCAAGTGGCGTTGAAACCAAAATTGGAACGTTGTAACTTAATCCGATATCTCCGATTTCAGACCCACATACGCTTTTTTCTGCCCTAATTCAATAACATAAAATTTCAAATGTATCACAATATCTATTCTCAAGGAAATCGGTTAAATATATATTCTAGCGTAAGACCATTTTTTAACGTTTCCACTTTTTGGTTTACACCCTTGAAACTCACTCGGCATACTCTGTGAAAATAAGCAGTTAGTTACGATTTTTGCCCAGAGCGGATTGTCACGTTAAAAAAAAACATTGGTTCCGTTAAACTCTTGTAGCTATTTAAGGTGACCTGATCGTTTAAAACACATGCAAATTTTAAACAACAATTTAAAAGCTCTGGTGTGTTTCAATGCGTCAAATATTTGTGTGGATATAGACTATATCATATAGTTAGGGGACCGTCAGCTGGACTCATTTTTTGAAAAGATACCAAATTTTTAACAAATTCTTGGCCGAAATCGCAGTTTAAACCAGATTTATCATCGATTGAATTTTCAATTTTTTTCAGATTTTTTGAAAAAAAAAAGTCGGAGCGCAGTGAGAGCAAATCGAGAAAAAAAAAATGTTTTCTTGAATCCAGAATTTTATTGCTGGTCTTTAAAAAATAGTCTCATATTATACTTCGGGCCCATACTTTCACCCAAAAATTTTCCACTTTCTCATTTTTTTGAAAGTGTTTTTGGCACCTAGTGGAGGTCTTAGAAATTTTAATGCCGTCATATCTTCTTAATTAGGTCGATTTACATAATTAACAAAAAAAATTAACTGCTGAAACGAACTTGAAAATCGAAGAAATCCCCAGCTGGACGGTCCCTACATAATAGTCTTATATATACCATTATTATCCCCGGGAACACTCAAAACTATTTGCCTGTTAAAAGAATAGGGGAATACGTTTTTAGTTTACCCCCGGATAATAATGGATTATAGACTTATCATATAGTTCTATTTTACATACATTATTTTCTGGATATCCTCTGATCATAATTTAACTTCCAAGCTACGTCTCTAGTTAGAGCCAGTGATTTATTTCGTTATTTCAGTGCAAGTAGCATACGAAGTATATTATTTGTCCAAATGATGGGTATAGAACCAATTCTGGCATCTAAACAAAACAAAAGATATGCAAATTTGACTTGTGCATAGTCCTGCCAAAAGTATAACTACAGCATGACATCTTTTTGCTTGCGATCTCTAAGTCTCGTGCTTCAGCTCATCTCCACCAATTCAAAACGTAGAGTTTACAACTACTAGGTGTTAAGTGTTGGTGTCGTTGATTAGTATATTGAGTTTTTGGCGCAAGGTTCTCGCTAAACTGCATATGGGTGATATTGCCACAAAACTTGCTCCCAACCTAAGAACAAGTCTTTTTAAAATCATTTCAGGAAGAATTTGCAATCTAACAATACGCTCACCACAGGTACCATTAAGATGATTTGGTTGCATAGTTATTTTTAACCACGTCTCAAATTCGTTATTGTTGTTTTCTTGTTTCGCACCATCCACGCAAAAAGAAATTGATTGCAAGCACAAAAAATTTTTCCTATCTAATAATTAGTTCTAGAACAATCGATTTGCTGCAAAATTAATTTACTTATTTACAATTCCCCACACAGTTGGATAGTTCTCAAATTACAAAAAAATAATAATCACAGCAAAAACTTCATCTAAATGAAAAGTATTCAATATTATATTTCTGCCTGAATAGATTTATATCCTTCTCATCTGAAGATGATCAATTAATCGAAACGTTAAAAAACCAAATTTATATTGAAATTATTTCTATTAATATTATATTGTTACAATTTTTGACCCTTTTCAATATTCAATTTATAGCCTAATCAATCGTAATAATGGCGCGCAATTAAATCAGTATAAAATAGTGATTGCGAAGAAATATTAAACAAATTATTTAAATTTTTTTTGTCAAAAAGTTTAATGAGATAATCGAGAACTATTTATGAAAAAGAAAGAAAAAAAATCGCATTTGTTACCGTTTTCGTGAGGTATACTTTCTTTTTTGTGAAATTAATGTACATTTTGCTTATATTTAACTATTAGCAAGGATTTTTCAAAACTAATCTTCCGGCGAATTAAGATGAATTTTATAAAATATTTTTAGTTCGATTGTAGAGAATTTTTTCTGAACCAAATAATATCGCCATATGTGATTTTTTGGATACGTGTATACTTCAATTGGAAAAAGAAATACCCAATTAGGTTTTATTGCATTTAAAGGTTGATATGATTAATATTTTGCCTAAAAAATGAATCAAATTTTTGACTTCGCAAGGTTACGACTACAATATACAATTGGAAAAATTAACGTTTCACTCAATTCTTCACAAAAGATTATTTTGAGTTTTAAAAACGGCTTATTTCCCCACGCACATTGCTGGAAGCACCCACAATCCCCTTAAAAAAGACTCGCAAAAAACACTAAAAAGGTTAGTATCGTTCAATTTTTACTTTTATTTTTTTGGTTTCAGATCCATGCGGTTAGCAATATCACAATCCATAAGATCCAGTTTCCAGGAAAATGCGTTTGGCGAATAAATTAAAAAAAAATAATTTTTCAACGAAAAATTGAACGAAAGAAAAATATAGCTCCATCAAAAAGCAAAAATTTGAAAAAACT
Source organism: Oikopleura vanhoeffeni (assembly GCA_004367855.1). Classification (NCBI taxonomy): domain Eukaryota; kingdom Metazoa; phylum Chordata; class Appendicularia; order Copelata; family Oikopleuridae; genus Oikopleura; species Oikopleura vanhoeffeni. Next base: position 84,352 of record SCLH01001430.1, read on the forward strand.
GGACCTAGAAAATGTCAAATCAGAGTCGTATACCCCCTTTAATAGATTGTTTATATTGCTGCTATGACATAGCCTGTCAAAAAAAAATAGCATATGAGGAGGAGATTTTAAGTGTTTTTTGGACCTGTGTGATCGTAGCTTATATTGTATCAGATTACAATTAATCTTGAAATGATCGTGAAGACTTGTTATTTATGTTTAGCAAGTTTGTCAAATACCACATTTGCCAGTTTAGCGAGAAACAACTTCAAATAACAGCCAAATTAGCGACACCAACACATTTAATCAAATTTAAATTCTCATTGAGCAATAGTTTCGAGCAAAAAACTAAGATCGCAAGAAAAATTATGACGTCATTTCGAACCCCCACGCGTCTATAATTTTTGAACAAAAAAAATTATATCTGTTTCCATATCGCCATATATTATATATCAGTTGAAAACCAATCGAAATTTTTTTTTTTAGAATATGTCTCGACGTCGATCTCCGCGTAAATTGTCTAGTAGACGTCATATCGAAAAAGAAAAAGTTATCGAAACTGAAGTTGATAAAAAATTAAAACTTTATTCTCAGAAATATTCAAAATTAAACTTGAAAAAAGTAACAGACTGGCGAAATGATGAATTTGATCCTATGGCGTTTTTGTATTCGGATATTGAACCCTTTGGAATGAAAAAGTCTGTCAGACCAGCAGATACCCTTGCCCAACTTTTGCGTAGATACGAAAAAGAAGACGGAATTATACAAGGTCAATAAAACTTTGCGATCCAATTCAACAATAATTTTCTTTGAACACATCATTTTTTTACATTTTACTNGAAATTCTGTCTCGTATTTTCTCGAATACTGACTATACAATACTATACATGTATTGTCAATATACATTGTAAATTTCAATTTGGATCGTTTTTCGAGTTTAAACCTGAGTAAAAAAGGTGTGCTTATTTTTTTCCTACAAACATTTTGACTGACTACGTTTATAAGGGTATAGAATTGAGAAAAAATTTGTACTTGTAATTCTCGCACGCAATCTTTTTGCTTACTTGACGCTTAAAACCCCCAACAAAAATTACCAAAGTTCACAAAAATCTTCGTAAATTTTCCTCTTTAAAATCACCTCAAGTTCCCGTTCGTTTTTTTGAAAATTCCGCAGATTTACTTTTGAATAGTTTGAATCGTTCTCGTAACTTGTCCAATAAACATACGCGATTGGCATGAATCTCGCCCACGTGACAAGACTGCCTCTAGTGGCGGAGGAATAAATACCAACTTTATAATGGAAGAAAGTTGCTGGAAGAAGTTTCACTTTTTAGTTCAGTAGTAGTGCCTTAGGACAATGATACAAAATCAATCCAAATGTTTTTTAAGTGTATCATGCTAACATGACACCAAACATCAAATGTACACTTATTATAATGTAGACTTATTTATTTTTATTTAAATTTCTGCTAAGGTAGTATTTGGTCAAGTTTTAGCATTTAACCCCCACCTGTTTGAAATGTTATATTACCCGCCTGCAAATGAGTGTTTTAAAAGACACTTGTATTTGCTACCTATGAAACATAACTTAAGGGGGTAGCGGTCGCACTC